>JASDQU010737301.1:58857-83561 GCA_032191745.1 Picea mariana
CAACGACAGAATAACCTGCATAAGGATGCAAGTTATATGCAATCTTGGCACTAAACAACAAGCGCATGATGAAAGGATTAGAAGGACCTTCCTGGGGCACAAGTACTGCTAACATGTTTCAAAAAACATTCTTGACTGCCACCTACAAGAGCATTGGAATTTAAAATAGGCTCGAACCTTGGAACAGAACTAGTTGCGATAGCACCTTATCAGATTTCAACCCCTGAGTATAGGACTTGAACATGCAACTGAAGGAGTTGATGGACCTCGGAGTTATACATCCAAGTATGTCACCTTGGGGTGCTCCTATTATTTGTAGACAGAAGAAGGATGTGGCGTGGAGACTCTACTTTACTACCGTCACGTATTCCTTCACGACATTTTGATATATTCTCGGAGGATGGAATAACTTGACGAATTTTGCACTCGGTTCTATAGTGTTTGCATGGGAACAAATCACAAGAACTATTGAAATGCTCTTTTATCAATCAAGGATTCATCAATTGGGGCATGTTATCTCTAGCAAAGGTATCGTTGTGGATCCAACGAAGGTAGATGCTATTAGGGAGTGGCTTACACCAATAACGTACCAGAAGTACATAACTTTGTGGGTTTAGCTGGATTTATCATCGGTTCATCAAGGGTTTTTCGAAGATAGCAATCCGATTACGGAATTACAGAAGAAGAACAAGAAGTTTGTGTGGACCGAGAAATGCATGGAAGAATTTCAAAGGATCAAGGAGTTGTTGATGAAAATGCCAATACTAAAAGTCTCTGGCATGGATGAGGACTTCTTGGTATGCCTGGATGCATCCAAGGAAGGCTTATGCAGAGCCTTGATGCAAGACGATAGAGTGATTTCTTACATCTCAAGGAGGTTAAGAAAGAATGAGGAGAAATATGTGATGCACAATTTGGAGTTGTTAACCATTGTGTATTTCCTGAGAGGGTGGAGACACTACCTGATTGGATAAAAATTTGAACTAAAAATGAACCATTGTGGTTTACAACACCTTTTTACGCAAAATGACTTGAATGCACAGCTAAGGATTTGGTCAGAACTGCTTATCGATTACGATTTGAGATTTCCTACTTAAAAGGTACGGTGAACGGAGTGGCAGACGCGTTGAGTCGAAGACCATGCATATTTTCAGTGATACCTCTTTAAATGAATCTACGTGAAAAGATTCTAACTATAGTGCGACACTCACTGATATAAGAGGGTAAGGGATTTTTCGAGAAAGACACCTTGTTGGTGCTAAAATTGAGGGATATAATGTGGACAATGACAAATCTTTGAGATATAATAACCGGATTTACTTACATCCCCAGGACGAATTGAGAAGTTTGATCTTATACGAAGCTCATAGAGCAGTGTGCATGGTTCATCTAGAAGTCATGAAGATGAGGACAGACCTTAAGCCCTTATTCTTCTGGAAGGAATAAAGGCAGACATCGTCAATGATGTGGCGATATGTCTAGAAGGTTGATAGGTGAAGGATGAACATAGACATCCGGCAGGATTGCTACGACCACACGCTAATATAGAAACAAAATGGGAGGTCATTTAGATGAACTTGATTGGGGAAATTATCACTGACGACAAGGAGGCACGACTCAAATTTTCGTGATAGTTGACACTCGGATGAAGATTTCTCTTTCGACCCTGTGTGTATGATGCATCAAGCACCCAGTGTAACTAGATTTTATATCAGCGAGATATTGAGAGTGCTAGTTGTACCAAAGGATCATATACAATCGAGGATCGATGTTTACAGGACGATTTTGGACTAGTTTCCAAGAGGCCTTAGGAACCCCACTTAACTTTAGTACCACGTATCACATGGAGGCAGACAGGCAGACAGAATGAATGAACCAAACTTTGGAAGGTTGTATTGCGTATGCATGTGTTGGACCAACAGAAACGTTGGGAATAGTTCATGCCACAGGTAGAGTTGGCTTACAACAATAGCTATATAAGCACCATTAAGATGAAGCCATGTGAGTTTCTTTATGGTCAATCGTGTCATATTCCTTTGAGTTGGGATCAACTCGAGGATTGGGTCCTGGTAGGACTAGAAGCGATCCAAAAAATGGAAGAACAAGTACAAATGATAAGAAAAAGGGTTGGAAGAAACGCAAGATTGGAATAAGGGTTTGTCGATGTGCATCACATGACCATTTGTGAAGGGCCTAATGGTTGGTCGTGCCTCATTCTTTGAGGTGTATACACAATTTTTATCTTGTATCTAGGTGCGAATTTAGTTCAGTGACCCTATGCTTATGATTGAATTTAGTTCTTGGTGGATGTTCGGCGAGGGTGCCCTCACAGCATAGCCAATCCATCTTCTGGACCATCTCATTCGATAGCTACAGCGTCTAACTATCGATCAGGTCAAGGTCTAGTGGGACAATTATATTCAACACTCGACTACCTGGTAGGATGCATATGATATGCATCGATAGTTTCCATTTTTATTGATATTCATACATTTAGATATTGTCAGATACTTTATTTATGCACTTGTGTATTGTGAAACTTCGGGACGAAGTTTCAAACAAGGGAGGGTGTATGTAAAATCTCGCTCTTACATGCACCTGATGTGACTTATTCTTTGAGTACACTTGTGTGAAAGTGATCCAGTTCATTATTTGATTGACTTCATAGCTTATGGATTTTAATGTTGAGACTGTGGATTATGATGTCATGTTATGTTAATTTATTTACATATAGATATGTGTTATTGACTAGTTCTCCTGAGTGTGTAGGACTCTACACCGATTGAGGATGTGATGGCATCGATGGAACTCCTTGGAATCTGGATCGAGTCATGGAGTGGAATGTTTGTGGTTTGAATATTTATCTTATTTCATATGTGACATACGACTGGTATATTATGATGTCGTTTATGGATCACTGACATGTTTCGTTGATGGATACAGACTGACGATATCTTGCTAATCAGACTCACATTTGGAGTAAAGGGGTCATGCATGACAACCAAAGATATTGAGGGAGAGGTGTGGCATCATCCCTGCCATAGCCTGCTAGCACTCTCGTCATGGCTCAATCTGTAGGTTAACGATTACCTAGTTCGAGAGATCCACGATGTCGTGAGAGAAGACTGTGACAGTCACTCACGATGATTCTAAGGAGTGCGCAATAAGGCAGGGTTCTTATTCCTTAGAGGCCCTTAGTCTCCCACAAGGTCACCTGATGGAGTATTGACTCAAGGGTTTGACATCTACCAAAATCAGTCAAAAGGTGAGTGCCACCCTTGGAGCACGTAGTGCATCTTGAAGGGCACGTCGTGCAAATAAAACATGAATGCAAGCGAGTGAAACCCTTGGAGCACGTAGTGCATCTTGAAGGGCATGTCTTGATTTTTAACTCTGGTAAGTTAATAAACCTAGTACCTAGAAAACTATGCCTCCTTAGGACCTGGTTGGCCTTAAAATGAATGATGGTATGAGTAAAGTTTAATAACTAATTTTCCCTTAAAAACGGTTTCCAAGCCTAGTGAATTTAAAACCTAGGTCTAAGTAGAACTTGTGAACAAAAAAAAACTAAATGGACATATAACAAGAAGGGGGTGTAAAGAAAATTCGAACATTAATAATTAAATTAAAATTTTAATGAAGAATTAAATTATTAAAAGGGTAAATTATTGTTTATATCTAAATTTGTTAAATCTAAACTAAGAAGAAAACAGGAAACTTAAGGAAAAGGGGAATGTCTAACATAGTAGGGAATGTAGTCTTTGGAACCTTCTAATTGTGAACTCAACTAGGTTTTAAGAAATGCGTCAGTCATTTAAGAAATGTAAGGGAATAAAAGGACACCGAGGAGCATTTTTAGGAACACTTTTAGGTGGGTGAGGGAAATAGAAAAATTTTCCCAAACAAATGCATGATTTGAGAGATATTTGTGTCTCTTTAAGAGGCAAATTTCAGGTGGCGAAAATTATTAGTAACGCCCAGAGTTTTCATTCATTCTATAAATATATGAGAAAGTTCATAGCCAAAGGACATCCAAGAAATTCAGAGGAGTAATATTATCCTTTATCTGTTGTATACTATTTCTTTTGTAAACTTTTTTCTTTTCAAATGGAGTAATGGATGGTTGGAATCTTTGGGAGAATGGAAAAGTATTTTCAACGAAGAATATGGAATTCCAGGTTGCTTAATGTCTTTTGTCCTGTGAGTAAAATGGTTTTATTTTCATTATAATATCTTCATATCCTTTGAATAATTGATTATGCATTGATTTAAATTAGCTTTAGTCTGTTTTATCAATACATAGTTAATTGCTATCATTTATATATTAATTTTTTCAATCTTTAAGAGTCTATTATCCCAAAAGTTCTTTCTGGGCCATATGATGAATATATTTTGTTAAAACTATATGAGAAAACAATTTACTCTTTGGTTTTTGTGCTTTTGTAGATTGTTCAATGTTAATATTGTTTCTCATATAATTTCTGAATATGAAACTTTATTTGTATTAAACTAGCTTTAGATTGTTCTGCATATAATTTTTCATGTTATGTTTTTGTTTATATGGGTCATTATCTTTTGGTTTAGTTTATATCTGTGATTGATTATCTATTCAAGTATTTTTATTTTACATCTGATGCTAGATAGATGGTAACACCATTTCTGAAAATTGAAATTTCTTTCATTTTTAGTTATTGGACAATTCAAGGTCACAAGTTATATAATTATTTGTCTTTCTGTCATTATACACTCGCTCCAAAATATGAAACACTTCCTTGAATTTCTTTTGGAAGTATTATGCTTGTTTTTGTCATAGGTTTACACTTGACACATGTTAAGAGGAGCTCATACAAATACAGAGAGAAGAATTTAGCTTAGTATTGTTGATCAGTGAGAGGTTAGTAGGTGCATTGCTTTCTTTTATTCAGATTTGTTTATATATCAATGAGACAGTGACTGCATTAATTAGCTTTCATTGTTTCTGTGTCATTGTTTCAATTGTATTTTCTTAGTATTTATTAGTTTAAAATCTTAAAACATTAAAAAAAACAAAAAGATTTATGTTCTTGCTTTATCTTATTTTGAAACATTATTATGAACATTCATTTTTGCAAGATTTCAAGTAAACCTTGTAAACTGCATATAGATTGTTTATAATCATTTGTATATTCATGTTTCTTTTTAATAAACATTAGTAAGTAATATATCATTTGCTAGAATCATAGATTTAGATTAGTTTATTTCTTTTACTATTTTTAGGACTTTAGTTGGCTAACGGAGCCATTAAACCTGTCGGGTCAGATCATACCAAACGGTTTGGATTAATTAGACAACCTTGGTCTAGATCTAATCTTCTAGTTGACGGTGTGTCATTTATGTCCGTCAACAAATGGCGCTAGAGGGAGGACGAGGTAAATTTAATGATTAAATGTTTCTCCCCTGAGCCTGTCATAATTCCATATTTAATAATTTTTTCTTCTGTGTCATCTTGAAATGCACTAGAAGGCATGTCAAACTGACAAGATGGCCTTGCATGAGTCTTTGGTTTCAATGTATTTAATTCCCCATGGCTCCCCAAATCACTGTGTTGGAACATGCTTTCCACTTCTCATTACCTAATATTACCAGCGAGACAGTCTCTCTCTTTTCCAAACTCACCTTTGATGGTGGGGGGATGTATCTGCAAAAGACCATATTAATAAGTTTTGGTGTAAATGCATCAAACATGATATTTGTGATTTAAAGGTTTTATGCAGATTGTTCTCTTTTACTTTTAGGGGTTGGATTAAACATTGGTTTGAGTCTTTTCCAACATATCACATTATTGATTGGTTTCAGTTTGTAGATGAATTTTTAGATTCTTTTGAAAACTATGATTACAATCAATTATGTGAAGAATTTCAGACTTTACTAATCAATGACAATTCATCTCCAAAAGGTTTTTCAACAAGAATCCATATTGTTCTCTGTAAATTTAATCTCAATGACATGTCATTTGTACTAAATATCCTCTATGATGCTTGCATCCCTTTCATCCAGTCATATTCAATCAAGAATGATGAATTGGTTACAAATCCTATCACTCAATTGCGAGAACAATTTTGTTCGCGGGATGAGAGGAATCCATCCGAAAATTTTGAACAAGCAAGGGAGGTAGAATCTATTGAAAAGGTTCTTACTGACAATCAAATTGGTTTTTCCTCTGAATCATTGTATACTCAGCCCTCGACCATCATGGAAGAGGATTTGATGTTGGGTCAAGGTGAATGTCCATCTTTTTCTAACTCTTTCTCTAATCAGTACTTAGATTTAATTATTGAAGAACACTTAGGTGATGAAAATGATATTAAGAATTATAACATTCCAATGAAACAGATTAGATATGTAGATCTACAATTGGAAGAAGAACCTTAAACCTTCATCCACAAATCATACTTTATCCACATGAAATATTAGATGTTTGTCATGAAAGATTTGAATTGTCTATCATACAGGAGGAAAATTTAGATGATCGTATTATGTTGAAGGATTTATCACCAAAATAGAGTGAAAGTATTAAGGCAAGTGAAGATGAAGGTCTTGAGAATACCATTGTTAATTATCATAGCTCAAGAGAATATTTTCACGTGCTCATTTATAATTCATTTTACTCTTTATATCGATCTCCTCTTAGATTCTGGTGTGCATGGTATTTTAACCATGGTATCGTACTCTTTTCCATCACAATCTAATATTTCCGATATGTCAATATTTGGTGAAATTAATTCCAAACATAACATTTATGAAGTTGGATTTGACACTCTTTCACTTTCATCACTCACATGGGAAAAATACATGTTGCAAGATGATTCTACACAATTTATTTTTGAAAAAGACAATGCATTCATTATGGAGATCGAAGATTCCATACTTCATATTCATTCATTAATTAGATTAAAATCTCATGATTCTACTGCACATTTGAAACCAATTCATCTCATGAAAAGGAATGCTCAAACCAACAATTTGATTTCTATAATGAATCCTCGTACGATGTGTTTATCAATTGTACTTCTAACTCATCAAAGTGATAATTTGGATTCTGAGTTTCATGATAGGATTGAAGATTGGCTTCATAATTCATATATATAAAATCTTCAGAGTAATGGTAAAGTCATGCTTACTTTGTTTCTTATTGAAAATCTAGGGGGTAAGTATGACGTGTTTTTTGCATATCCTCCATGCGATGAAATTCATGAACAGATGAAGAATTGTCAAGAGAATGGGGAATTTCCATCTTGGTCGATGGTTATGTCAGATCCCCATAATTTTGGCAAGTTCTTTTAATATAGTTACATTCTTTCATGCTTTTGTGATCCGTATCATGACAGAATTGCATATTGGTTGGAGGGTTCATATATTAAAATATTTCGACAGAATGATAAGGATATACTTACTTTGTTTCTGAATGAAGAACATAAATGTAAAGGTAAGTATGATGTATTAATTTTTATTTCTAAAACACTTCAATCCATCTTACTAACTGAAAATTTCTTTGTCTTTGCAGGATTGGAGATACTCCGATGGCTACATTAGAAGCATGACTTAACTTAGTATTTTGATTTGTTTAGTAATTAGAGTAGGTTTAGGAGTAGGTTTCATTTGGTTTTATTTTTCAATGTTTCTTTTTGTAATAATGCAGTTATGAACACAAGTGGGTACACCAAGAGAACCATAATATGAATGTTGTCAGGGAAGTCCACTTTAATCCTTTTCTCTTTGCTTTTTTGTTGAATATTTATTTTCAAAAACGCATTATCATCATGGGAATTTTAAAATGGAAAGTAAAGAGATAAATAAATTTGAATTATCAATTCACCCAAATTCAACCGTGACCCAAGGTGCCACGAGTAGGACTGCACTCATCTTAATAATGATTTTTTTATTTTATTTTAGTCTCTTTTATTTTTAATAATAATGTTTGGTCAAAGTAACATCTTATGCATCACTATATTAAGAAAAGAACTTTCTCGCACATGAGATTTTATATGATTTAGTTCTTCCTTTATTTTACAATGGGATGCTAGTAGATCCCAAAGCTCAGGTTTATCTTTGGCCAAAATTGTTTCTGAAAGTGTGCTTTTGTTATTTCGATTTTTTTTGTTTTGATATACTTTTAATTTTGAATCACGTTAATAAAATCTGATTCATTTTGTTGTGTGCTTGTTTGTTGTTGTTGTTGTTGTTGTTTTCACTTTCTTTGATTGAACTTTTTTTTGGTCTTTCTTTTTGAATAATTATATTTCTGATCAAAGAGAAATTGTCGAAGGAAGCATTCATTTCAAGACTTATGTTTTTGAAAGAAATTTGAAACAGTTCAAATAGTTTCCGGTGTTAAGGTTCAGCTCAAAGAATTGATGTGTAAGTCAGTTGAGTACTATGAAATCCTAAACAGTCTTTGTCAGAGTATTACCACTTAAATGTGTCGAGATCTTTGGGAATTATAATTATCCTTAGAATTTTTACACTGTCCATGTTCTTAAAATATCACTTTTAAGTGCTTCCCCATTCTCTATATAATTTCTTAACCGAAATCTTAAATCTCTAAACCATGATAAAACTTCTAGTTTTGAAAGCAAAAAAATAAAAAATAAAAAAAATGATCAATTGTTCACCTGTATTGAAATTAACCTCAAGTATCACTCCGCTCTCTTTGTCATCAATAAATATATAATTGTATTATTATTTAAAAGTGGCATAAGAGGGTTGAAAGAACTTATGTGTGGGAAGTGTGTGTAAACTCATCGGGATACTGAACAGACTTGTTGGTCGTGGGTAAATGCACACATGATACCAAGACAACTTCGTCAGGGTACTGAACATGCTTGCTGACAACGAAGCAATGTCGGGTCAAGAGGTAGTAGGTATATGTTTTAAAATTAACTTTTATGGAAGTATACATCATGTGGATACAACTATTGGATGGGATTAAAGCATTTGAATGGGTTAAATGACATCCCTGTCAAGGATATGGACGTCTGCTGGAAGCAGTGGCTCTGTCAATGGTATTGAAGTCCTTTTATAAACATCATGACTCTTTGATTAAAACACAACTTCATGTTATAATCCTCTGTAAAAGCATTATTTTCTTCTTTTCTGATATTTTTCTATGAATCTGAGCTAATCTTAATATTGTGTAATATTAAAGTGGATTTGTTTCAAAGAAGTTTAAAATTATATCCAAGTCTTATTCTTCTTCCCTGAGATGAAATTTAAATAGGTCAAATATAACTTATTCGCCCAGTGAGTCACCATTTTTTGGGCCCCAACAACCCCCTTCTTTATTTTTAATCAAAATCTAGGGTCCCTAAAAATTTTACTTGGATTTTTCATTTTTTTCCCTTTGACTTGATTGGATTGGTATTGGTTTGCTTTGTTTCAAGGTTGGTTTGAGTTTATATTCTTTTATTTTGTATGGTTTGGGTTTCATGAAATTCAAATGTCATTCTGTTTTTGTTTCTACGGAGTTTTGATGTTGATGGACGAGTTTCATAATTTGGGAGTTTGTTATCACCTCTTCCTTATTGAATTTATCTTCTATGAGAATGACTTGATTGAAAACTTGGATTAATAACAATAATTTTACAGGAAGAATGTTTATTGTGACACATCGTTTCAATGACATTTGTTCACATCTGATCAATTTTGAATGAGGGAGAGACGAACATAGAAATCTTAATTTAAACGAAAACCTTAATTTTTATCAACTTTTACTTTTGTTTAAATTATGATTACGTTTTCGTCTTTTGCTCATTAACAATCATTTTCACAAAATCATTTGGTAGGTTTAATTAATTAAATTATTTTGTTATTTTGCATCTCATTTCAAAATAAAAATAAAATAATAATTAAAAAAGAATTATCTATCGTTTGTTTGATTTTGTGAAAACCCAAAATTAATATTTTTCTCCTCTCCATCAACTTGAATCTTCTAGAATTTTAAGATCATATTTGAAAGGAAAATATAAACAATGTTTGTTTAGAACTTATAGTTAGTTTAAATTCATTTTTTATTTTATTGTTCTAGATTTTGTTTTATTCACAATTTTTAGGTTATTAATTTAGGTTTTTTTTTGTTTCACGGGTTTCTATTATCAGTTATTTGGTAGGGATTTGATCATGGCTTGATTTTATTATCTAAACACGTTCAAGATAATTGATCCAAAAATAATATTGGATTGCTGCAAATAAATTTATGAGCAATAACAGATAAAATTTGGAAATGTGTCAAGAACATACATACGATTTTGTGGGACTGATTATAGCCAAATCGTGAGGAAACTGAAGAAACGATTGAAAATCATCTCCAGAATGGACCCATTTAGCTTATATGCAGAAATTTTCTCAAACAAATGCACGATTTGAGAGATATATATGTCTCTTTAAGAGGCAAATTTCAGGTGGCGGAAATTATTAGTGACACCCAGAGTTTTCATTCATTGTATAAATATATGAGAAAGTTCAGAACCAAAGGGCTCCAGGAAATTGAGAGGAGGAATTTTATCCTTTCTCTTTTGTATATTATTTCTTTTGTAAACTTTTTTCTTTTCAAATGGAGTAACGGATGGTTGGAATCTTTGGGAGAATGGACAAGTATTTTCAATGAAGAATATGGAATTCCAGGTTGCTTAATGGATTTTGTCGTGTGAGTAAAATGATTTTATTTTCATTATAATATCTTCATATTCTTTGAATAATTTATTATGCATTGATTTAAATTAGCTTTAGTCTGTTTTATCAATACATGGTTAATTGCTATCATTTATATATTAATTTTTTCAATCTTTAAGAGTCTATTATCCCAAAAGTTCTTCCTAGACCATATGATGAACATATTTTGTTGAAACTATATGAGAAAAAAATTTACTCTTTGGATTTTGTGCTTTTGTAAATTGTTCAATGTTAATATTGTTTCTCATATAATTTCCGAATATGAAACTTTATTTGTATTGAACTAGCTTTACACTGTTCTACATATAATTTTCCATGTTATGTTTTCATTTATATGGTTCATTATCTTTTGGTTTAGTTTATATCTGTGACTGATCATTTATTCAAGTATTTTGAGTTTACATCTGATGCTAGATAAATGGTAACACCATTCCTAAGAATTGAAATTTCTTTCATTTTCTTTTATTGGACAATTCAAGGTCACAAGATATATAATTATTTGTCTTTCTGTCATTATAAACTCGCTCCAGAATATGAAACACTTCCTTGAATTTTTTCAGGAAGTATTATGCTTGCCTTTGTCATAGGGTTACACTTGACATAGGTTAAGAGGAGCTCATACAAATACAGAGAGATGAATTTAGCTTAGTACTCCTGATCAGTGAGAGGTTAGTAGGTGCATTGCTTTCTTTTATTCAGATTTGTTTATATATCAATGAGACGATGATTGCATTAATTAGATTTCATTGTTTCTGTGTCATTGTTTCAATTGTATTTGCTTAGTATTTATTAGTTTAAAATATTTAAACATTAAAAAAAACCAAAAAGATTTATGTTCTTACTTTATCTTATTTTAAAACATTATTATGAACATTCATTTTCACAAGATTTCAAGTAAACCTTGTAAACAGTATATAGATTGTTTATATTCATTTGTATATTCACATTTCTTTTTACTAAACATTAGTAAGTAATATATCATTTGTTAGAATCATAGATTTAGATTATTTTATTTCTTTTACTGTTTTTAAGACTTTAGTTGGCTAACGGAGCCATTAAACCCGTCAGGTTAGATCATACCAAATGGCTTGGGTTAATTAGACAAACCTAGTTCGGATATAACCTTCCAGTTGATGGTGTGTCATTTACGTCCATCAACAGGTTTGGGAAACTAATCACTAATAAAACTCTATAAAAAGGACGGTGGAGAAGGAGTATGGATCGCAACTGGTAGGCATAAGGTTACACTGCTAAAATATTTCTTAACTGATTTTCCTTGTGGGAGTTGGGATACCCATCTCGAATGGAGAGTGGTGGCTCAAATTTGCGAGTTGAGTCGGGTGCTATATTATTCTCTGGTTTGCGTACGTGGCCCCTTTACGTCTCGAGGGGCTTAGGGGGCAGAAGATTACCCCTAGCATTGGTTGGGAGGTACCGGTGAGGTCTCAACGATTAGCAAGAAGGAGCAAGGATGATCGCCAGCACCCGAAGGACATCAGCGAGTCAGCGTCGGTTACGGTACTCATGATTAAATTTTCATTTGTATTTGTTTAAATTTTGTTCATGGATTTAATTATTGTAGTAATTGTAATGGTTTTCTTTTATCCTTGCTCAACAATTTAATTTTCCATGCTCGGAAATTGTGATTTAGTTTTTCCTCTAATAAGCTATAAATTTTCCATGCTCAGAAATTGTTTTTGTCTCTATGTTTCCCCCCCCTTTGGCATTTTACCTTAGCACTTTTACATATATGACAATGAAGTTGCAATCGCCCTTTTTCTTTGGGATGACTGGAAATTTGGGATCAAGTCTTGGTATCCTTCCTGGATCGTGCTTGATATGTCCCTGCGCTCTATTACATCTTTCTCAACAAACTTTTTATAAAACCTTGACCTTTGATTTACCGAGGGAGGGTGATCTCTGATGTTTTTATTTATTTCCTCCCGTTCATCATATTCTTTAACTAGCATGTGAATCCTCCTTCCTCGAATGGTGAAATACCTCTGTGTTTTCAACCAATGGACATCGTTTTGATTTCCTTGAATCTTTGGTGCTCCATCCTGGGATAAACCTCAGAGAATTGTCATTTTCCTCTGTGGATATCGTGCGTAAAAACTGCCTGTGAGCTGGGGGAGAAACCGTTCACGTTTTCCCCTTTTTCTCTGCAAAAATCGTGGGTAAAACAGCTTGGGAGTTGGGGGAGAAACCACTCATGAATTTCTCTTTTACTCTACGAAAATTGTGGGTAAAACAGCTTGGGAGTTGGGGGATAAACCACTCACAAATTTCCCTTTTCCTGTGTGAAAATCATGGGTAAAAACACCTGGGAGTTGGGGAGAAACCACTCACGAATTGTCCTTTTCTTCTGCGAGATTTTCGTGAGTAAAATACCCTGTGTGTTGGAGGAACCACCTTGCGTAGTACCCAGTGCTTCTCTGTGTTTGGCATGAGATTTCTCATGTGCTCCTTCTCCCCAAATGGTGACAGTGCCATAGATTTACCCCCATGCATTTTAAGGACGACGTGGATTGTGTTTCCATCTCCCCTATGGTGATTTGGCCAGAGATTCACCTCTGTTGTGTTGTGGCTTTAAAAAAACTATTTTAGCAAAACCCCATACTTAGATGGAGGTGGAGCTTTCTCTTGCCGGTGGTTACCCTCGTTTCCTGGTCAATGGTTCCATGCTCCTCCCAACAGACTTAAGCTCACATTTAAGTTTAATTTTTCCTTACAAGAACAAGTTGAAGTAGTTATTTTTGTGATTTAGATGGTTAATAATTGGTGTTATTGTGTAATGGAAAATAAGCTAAACAATCTGAAATCAACATTAACTTACGTCACAGAGATTAAATAAATCTAAAATAAACATTAACTTATGTCACGAAGATTAAATCAATGGATTCGCCCTTGACCAATGCTAACCCTTCCTTTTTCATTTTTGTCATAAATGGAGAGAAGATTAATTTACTGGGGGCCTTCTTAATTATATTTTCGGATGGTCATGTGTGTAGTTAACCTTTGCACAATAAATTTATTTTGATACTTATTCCGTTGTGGTATAAAAGTGAAATATGAATGGTCTTGTGGGTAGTTTACTTCTCCCGCCACCAAAAATGTTAGTGAATAACGAATAAGCAATTAGATCACTTTGCGCCACGGACTATGTTGTGATTAAATAATTAGATTGCTTGTGTGCCATAATAATAATGATGTATGTTGAATTAAGTGATTAATAATAATGCATGCAAGTAATAATGTTGGTTACTGTTAATTCAGTGATTATATCACACACACATCTTGAAATTAGTGAGGATTTATTGTTGAATTTTGTATGTGATTCATCATGTGCCCTAGAATAAATTAGATGATTGCTTGCGCCATCAAAATAAAATAAGTAGATTTCATTGCGCCTTGATCATGTGAATGTTAAATGGTTTATAATTTGTTATCTTGCATCGTTACTTATATGGATTGTGATTGTTGCCATTTTGTTACTCTTGCGTCATGAATAAGTTGATATATGATTAATCAAGTGAATGGTTGTTTGTGCGCCCTAGAATTAATGTTGCTATAACTAGTCTTATATGTGGTTCTTATGGAGAGCTTCATTGATGTCTAATCGCGTCCATCAATTTAGGAATGCTTGTAATAGAAACTTATAGCACCTGAATAACAAATCATTAAGGTGTTGATTGATTTAGTAATTTAGATTTCTCTTGCGCCCTAATTGTGATAATTTAGATTGATTGTTGATCGATTTGATGTTGGACTTGATGTAATGAATGACTGATAGATATTGAACGTTTTGCGCAAATGGAATTTAATGAAGGGACACTTTCTCTAGATAATAGATTTGGCGCGTGCTAAATTATAATGTTTTAAATGAATTGGTGGACCTTAGACTTCTTGCGCCAATGGGATGTGATGAAGGGATGATGTTCTAGATGATAATTTCCTACGCGCCTAAAAGATGATGTATTGAATGATTTTGCAGTTACCTTACGCCATTGATTTACTGCGACTTAATAATCAAATTTTCTTGCGCGCCTTAATTTAAGTGGATGTGCGTTCGCTTCTTCTCTATTCTCTTGCACCTTGATTTTAATGATAATTAATCTTGTGTCTTGAATTATTGATTTATGACTGATTTAGTGACTAGTTCTCATGAGTCATTGCTTAAGTTGACATGAGAATGTTCAGGATTTATTACTCTCGCGAGAAGCGGATAGTTAATTTTGATGTACGATCGATAACGATGATGGGTAATTGTGCGCCATGTTTAATTGTGAACTTAGAATTGAAGGATTGATGGTCCTTATGAGAGCGTTGAAGGTTTAATAGTGTATGATATCGCGTCATTATTATTGGTAGAATGAAATGTTGTTGGGATGATGTAATTAATATGTTAATACTTGATGTGTGTGTCATGATTCATGGTGGCAATATGTCAGCCATGTGTCATTTGGATTTTTAATGCTTATTTATTGTTTCGTTAAATTTATGTGATTGATGTGATGATGACATTGACTGATCATCATGATGTTTAAATTTTCCCAACACAGCTTTAAAAGAAAAAAAAATGACCTTTTGTACATCGTTGGGTTGGCGCAATGACGAGGTCAATTATATTGGTTTCTCCCTAATTGGCTCATGTGATTACTCCTTTTGGTTGGAGTGGCAACGCATGGATTCCTGGTATCTTATTGATAGTCACCTCGCTCTCCAACAGTACGAACAAGTCCTTAATGGCCTCACCTCAACCTTCTATTCTCAGTTTGAAACATGGGGGGAATGGAGCGTAGTCTAAATAATAAAATTAGCATTATAATGAGCATGATGCTTCAACAAAGGACCCAAATGGATGATTTATATAATGCAGTCAAGGAACTATGTCATCGTCAAGGCCCCAAGAAGAACCTATATATGTTTCTTCCTCTTCTGAACCATGAACAAAACTCTAATTGGCACTAGCCAACTAGGTTATCTTTCAAGAGAGGAATACTCATTTTCCTATTATTTTCAAAGATCATCTTGATGAGGACTACAAGATTATGGAACTTAGTCTGTAGCTTTAATATTTATGAAGTTCATTTATGTTTTCAACATGTTAGATTTTCTCATTTTGCTTCTGGTTGAATGTAGTCCATTTTTAAATGTAATCCTTTCAAAGGCATACATATGTCATATAGAATAGCATCTCTACGGAAGAGAGTCTATTATTGTAATACTTGATGTAAGCCATGACTTCAACCCCCATTTTAAATATAAATATTTTCCAATGTGTTTTTAAAAAAAAACTAATGCTAACATGTATTTCCTATAGTCATCCATGGTAAACTAAAGAAAACTAAAGTCAATGGAAACTAACCAAACCAAAATTATTCGAATCAATCATAGTCAATAAGAGTAATATGTGTTAAATAATAAAATATAAATTAATAAATCTTAGAAACTCTCATGATAAATACAAGTTCTAGTAAAGCATTAATGGATTTGGTAAATAAATATAAATTAATGATATACAAAATAAGTATTAGTAAACATAGTTAATAAGTTAACATATATCAAATGTATAATAGTTAGTCTCTTTTATTCATTTGTGAATATTGTATTGTGGACAGTATACAATCATAGTTAGTCATGGTCAACTATAACCATCTATAATAAATCATAATCAATTATAGTTAACAATCGATAATTTCCATTGGCAATAGTCAACAAAGTTCAACCACAATGAATAGCCATAATCAACAAAAGTCACCCATAATCAAAGTGTATCTAATTCAACCATAGTCAACTAGATTAACCTCTAATCAACATAGTAAGTCAAAGTAACCTAAGTTAGCCACTTGTAATAAGAATCATCAAGCATGGTCAAACTGTTACTAACCATTACTTCCTATAGTCATTTATGATAAACCAAAACAAACCAAAGTCAATGGAAACTAACCAAACCATAGTGATTTAAATCCAATCATACTCAATAAGAGTAATATGTGTTAAATAGGAAAATATACACCTATGTGTATATATAAATACATTAATATAATTCTTGATAGTTATAATTTTGTGTGATCATATGCATGTTGTGAGAAGAAGAAAATACATGGATTTAACCCTTATTAGTCCTTGCCCAAAGGCGAGGAGACTATAGCAATGAGTTTTTGTGTTGACTGTGTATTAGTTTGCTAGTTGACCAAAAAAATTCTCGTGTTTTCCAAAGTTTAACATTGTTCTATTGAATTTTTGTATTTTTTTAAAATACTTTAATTATTTTTATATGTTGTGATTGGTCCTTGAATTGGACCTCTTATTGTAAAGGTGATGATGGGAATTTAAGAGGAAAATTAATGATGTATGTTTAGCAGATGTTTGAAATGCATGCATGTGTCACTCTCAAAGTTTGGAAACCACATCGGTTTTCAAAGCCCACCACTTTATCACTTGGAAATTGGAAACATTCAAAGTCATCGACTAGATGATTTGTTTTATTTTTTATTGTTGACTTTTCACACACACACACACACCATTAGGAACATGTGTTTCCTCCTTGGAGGTCACAGGTTCAAATCCATAGGTGGGTAGTGTATGTATACCTCCATAGAATTTAGCAGTAAAATATTTACACAGAGGGTGTCTCGTATCCCACAAACAAGGGGATCTCATACACCAATTTGGTGTCTTGCTTGGTTGTGACCTTAAATATATTATTATTATTATTATATAATACAATATCCATGTATATATATTATACTATATATATAATCTAATTTTAAGGTCACAACCAAGCCAGACACTAAATTGGTGTATGAGACCCCCTTGTTTATGGGACAAGGGACCCCCTCCATGCAACAATTTAACTGCTAAAGTCTACAGAGGTGTACATACCCTACCCCCCCTCTAGATTTGAACATGTGACCTCTTATGAGGAAACACATGTTATTCACTTTTGATTCTTAATTAATTTTAATAAATTTATGAAACGTATTTGAGGTATTCGAGGTTTTTGCACATCAGTGACAAGTGAGTATTAGATTCTTCAAGATTGCATCTATATGGTTTTTTGTAAAGTAATGGTTCATAATGACCACTAATAGGATTCACATCATGAAACAATATGCAATATGGATCTCTATATTCATTTCTGTTGAAATTAAAATACTTTATTTTTCTTGGTAGTGACCAAACTGAAATTGATATATTTAACCATTTTTCTAGCCATCATATGCACAATGTATCTCCTCGTAGTCCTCTCTCGCTTTCATTTACATTTGAATATGGACACATTCACATTTTCAAAAGATGTATGTAAATGTCATGAATTCCATTCAATTCATACAAGAAATCAGATCCTAGCTCATATTGATACGATTACAATTACTCTATATATCCATTGTCTAAACAAACCAAGATACCATCTATTAATCCATTTCACAATTCAATGTAAGCATAATGTAAATGAAACCTGAAAATGAATGCATCAAATAAAAAATACCCAAGATTATATGAAAATGCATCCAACCTAAAAACACCATTGTTATGCAGCACATGGTAAATATTGTCAGTTACATTGCACTACTCCTTACCTTTATATTTTTCAACATCTATTCTCTCTTCCATGTTTTAATTTATGTCATTGAAATGATCCCTAATCCATGTCTATGACATTAAGCAACCACAAAATAATAATAACAATAGAATATCAAAACATTACACCTTCTTTTTGTTATTGTTTAACTTTGATTCTTTCTGATCTATATAGTTTTTGAAATATCCCTTGACTGATTTAACTTACTCTTGAAAAAAAAAAAAAAAAAATCAGGTTCTAATTCTCTTTGGCATATATGATACACTAAAACATTTTCCATTCTACCATTTGATCGAGTGATAGAGTAGAAGAAAGATAAGTGGTTCAAGATCAAACATTACGCCAATACCACAAACAACTTCAATAAAACATATAGATGCATTATGCATGAGGCACACATTATCAAACAACAAGCAGAGAAATTAGTTGCACGTGTATGTGAAATACATAAATTAATATGGAATACCATTGGTTAAAAGAAAGATACTATATGAACACCTTCAATGTGTTCAACATGTATTGCAGACACTTTGCAAACATAAGTTATAGGTAAATTTGTCTACTATTAAAAAAATAATTAAATAAATTTATTGCCCAATTTAAATAACTATATAATCAAAGCTATCAGTATAAATTAAATGCATTTCCATGAACTTTTCTAATCCCCATCTTATTTAATACAAATAAACAAGAAATTAAAACTATTCATTTTACCAAAACACCACATGATGCAAATAATAACACACAATGCACACGATTTCTTATATTCTAACATATATATGTAGAAGCCCAAAATTAGAAGTATTGCAAGTTGTGAGTCATGACACTTGGAAGTTGGGAAGAACCTCTTCTTTGTGAGTTATAACAGATTATATGATGATCAAACGCAAAAAGAACAATTTTCGATTTAGCATAGTCACATACCAACTACAAAATCACAATCCAATTTATTCCATTCATTGTTACAACCATGTTATTTCAATGAATTTTCAAAGAATAAAAATCTCTCAAATCTAAATCCACCCACCACAATTAATTAAAACAAAAGAATTTAATTAAAACTCATTGTAATTCATATAATCTCTCGGAAAAAATCATGTGACATAGTAGACAACAAATCCCATCAAAATTTATGAAACATATTAAAATTAATTAAGAATCAAAAGTGAATAACATGTGTTTCCTCCTAAGAGGTCACATGTTCAAATCAAATGGTAGAATGGAAAATGTTTTAGTGTATCATATATGCCAAAGAGAATTAGAACCTGATTATTATTATTTTTATTTAGGAGTAAGTTAAATCGGTCAAGGGATATTTCAAAAACTATACAGATTAGAAAGAATCAAAGTTAAACAATAACAAAAAGAAGGTGTGATGTTTTTATATTCTATTGTTATTTTTATTTTGTGGTTGCTTAATGTCATAGACATGGCTTAGGGATCATTTCAATGCCATAAATTAAAACATGGAAGAGAGAATAGATGTTGAAAAATATAAAGGTAAGGAGTAGTGCAATGTAAATGGCAATATTTACCATGTGTTGCATAACAATGGTGTTTTTAGGTTGGATTCATTTTTCATTTTAGTTATAGATTTGCTCCTCTACATTCCAAGAGAAAGAGGATGGCCTCGCAGAGGAGCCACATGGTATGCAATTGACTCCCACAGAAAGAGGCAGAATAAGTTTGAAAGAGCGTTGGCCATGGCACGTACTCAGAGAACCTGGAAGCCTTGGATGCCTCCCATGGCTTATGTGGAGGAGATTGTTCGGGATGAACCCATCCAGGTTCCTCCAGCACATCTCCTCTTCACTGTTCTGGATAATTGGGATCCCCCCACCTGTTTCATGGACGAAGCCAAGCCTCAGGATACAGGAACGATGCACAGTCACAAGGAAGGTGACCCAGCATGGGAACACACAACTTGCTATGTCGAGGAAGAATTCACGGGAAGCAAGGAAGAAAAGGAAAATTCAGCAAGCGATGAATTTTCAGAGGAAGCAGCTCAACGGGATGAGCAGCAAGGACAGCAAGGCGGTAGAGAAAATGAAAAAATGGAGGGTAGCGGCATAAAGAAACCAATTCCACTCTCCTCCTCTCAAGGAGAATGGCAGGACCAGCCTCCACTCCTCCACCCGGAGCACCTAGAACTGATCTTTGAAATGCACAGTATGGTGGATGACCAATTCTACAAGGCCCTCCAAGTTAGCCAACGCCTCGGCATGATGTATGTTGCATACTCCAACACATCTCCAAGCTAAAAATGCACTACGTGCACACATCCCTTCGCGCTTCCAGTCAGATGGGGAAAGAATGACAAATTTGATGAGGACACCGGGTAACTGGTTCTTTGAATGTTCATAGTTATAAATTTTATTTTGTTTTGAACTAGATCTCTAGCTCAGTTATACTATCATTATGTTGTCATTAGTAAGCTATGGAACAATATGAAACTAATGGCGGCCATACGTCCTGGTTTCCTTCGGACAGGATAGATGGAGGCTTGGTTCTTTTTGTGAGAAAACAAGTGGCATGGGACAGCCAGTTGTCCTGGTTTCCTTTTTAGGCGGGACAGTTGGCACTCCAAAAGACTCTGTAAGCCTGCACTTTTAATATAACAGGATCCTTCCCCTTTAAAGTATTTTAATTTCAACAGAGATGAAAATAGAGATCCATATTGCATATTGTTTAATGATGTAAATCCTATTAGTGGTCATTATGAACCATTACTTTACAAAAAACCATCTAGATGCAATCTTGAAGAATCTAATACTCATTTGTCACCAATGTGCAAATACCTCGAATACCATTGGAAGTGTAATGTGAATAAGATGCATTCTTATGGATTAAGAAAAAAAATACCTAGCACATCCAATTGTGGTGATATTTTATTCAAATCAATTTTCTATTTGATATCTACAGACTTCGATGTACAATCCTTGAGACTTTACATTTTGCAATACAATTATTAGTGGTGACCACAATGCATTGCATTGCTCGAACCAATATATGGGACCAAGTGCTATACATAATACATCAATGATTGGGAATTGGCAAGGGTATCTTGTAAATATGACAATGCCATATGAGAGAGGGAACATAGAGGGTAGGCCATTTTTTTTGCAATGGATATCAATCATTTCCAATGTAAATATCCAAGTCTAGTCCTTCCATGGCAACAACATTGTCAACTTCTATTATGCTAACTCGAATTGTGATAGAACATTTGATGTGTTGTCATTTGAATCAAATACGGTTCATGTTCACTATGATCCATTGCTAAGAGAAAAGTATAATGGATTATTAGAGAAAATTATAATAGATTATTTCACTATGAGCCACTGCTACTAATTATTTCACAAAGTGGCAAGAAGTAATATCTTTGAGGAATGTTGATTCAGAAAAATTGATCATTTTCTTAAAAGATAATATTTTATCTAGATTCGATGTTCCTGAGAAATTTATAACAGACAATGGATCAATTTTCATTGGAAAAAAAAACATCAATTTATGTGAAGAGTATGGAATATTAATGGGGCATTCATACAATTACTATCCTCAGGGAAATGGATTGCCACAATCAACCAATAAAACATTGATCCAAGAGTCATAATTCTTACTTATTGAAAGATGTAATTTGAAAAGTTCAAATATTGTCTGTGAATGGGAAATTCCTCAAGAACTTCCTTATTTAATCCCCAATCCTCATTGTTTTGTGCATAAACATTTGTTCATTTTCTTTCCTTTCCTCTTTTTCTTTCTTTCTTTTCAATATTGTATGTTCTCATGGTATAGATTAGTTTCTTTTTTTGTCCCTATAATGTACCCATCCACCCACAGGGTGGGCTATGCCACTTAAACAAGCTGCAAAACACCTAGCCACCAGTAGGTGAGGCATGTTGTAGTCCCAAGACTCTGTTTTCTGATCTTATCTCGAAATCAAAGGTTTGTTCATGAACGTTAGAGGCATGAAAACCACATGCATAAGACAAGATCCATGCTACAGCATAAGGAAGTAAACAACGTTCCATGCACAACAAATAACCAACAGACGGGCACATTAGAATACATATCTCAGAGATAATTAAATACACAGCGGAAATAAGCACTACACAGAAAACATAGAGAGCACTTATATTTGCAAGTAAACATTCACCAACTGGATGGATACCAATGACGTTCCTCCCAACCATCGACATTGTTGTTCATTTGCTCTCAATAACAGGTCACCCCCAAGCCATGGCTATGGATCCAGAAGGATGGGTCCTAGGCCAATTCTAAACACACAATAGTTGGCTAAGTAGCTCTCAGGTTTCCCAACCTCACAACAAATCATAATTTCCATCTCTCTTTCCCCCTCGGCCTACACAACCCCAAGAAATGAACACCTTTCTCTTCCATGCAGTCCCTGAGGTTGTTCCATTTCTCTTCAGGGCTCTAGTGCTACTGTTCAGGAAATATCCCTATTGGAAACTCCAAGGACTCTCAGCTATGGATAGTTCCATCCAAACTGTCATCAATCTCATGCACATAGGAATCCATTCCCTCCTAGAATGATCAGTAAATCATTACAGCCATTCAGTGATGGCTCTCCTCTTCCTGCCATTTGTTTCCATGCTCAGACCAAGAGCACATGAACTAGCAGTAGTGAGTGAAGAGGAAGAATAACAAGAGAACAAGGGGAAGAATACGAACCAATGGAAGAACGATCCCCTAACTTCACCCCAAGCCACCCTCACACAACCATTCATATCCTTGCTCAGACCAAGAGAATACGAATGCAGCAAGAGTGAGGCTCCCAAAAAAATGAGGAGTGGAAAAGGTGTAACAATGAATGAATTTGAAGAAGTGAACCCCCACCCAAACCAAAGATGGGTTTATACAATTACTTGGAAATCAAGAACCACATGGCCTCCCCTAAGAAGCTCATGTAACCCCTTTTCTCCATAAAATCAATTATGGGTAAATAAAATAATAAAAAAAAAAGTATCCCCTCAAGCCCCCTCTCTCCTAGAATCATAGCCCCCTATCTCTTTTGTCCTCATCCATCTTGTAGCCAGTGGTGTATTTTATTAAATTATATGAAGTATTACATTTCCTAGGCACTCTGTTCCCTTTTCAACTTTACTGGCTCACTAGCCTAAGTCATATTTACATAATAAATTATAGTTCATAGGGGTTAGAACCAGGATGTTACATCCCCCTCCCCTTATTTTTGCACTGTCCTCAATGCACAACATCATTCTAATGTTATTAACATTACAAATCCAGGCCCTCTGGCCTTAATCCACACAGAAAAATCATCCCAATCTTATATACATAGCCACTCTGGCCTAAAATTAAACATGTATGCATAGGCATTCTGATCCAAAACATGTATAATGATCTTCAGAATTTATATTTCTGGCAACAGTTCCAACCAACAAGATCTCCTTCCCTCTCAGCCCTGCACAACCCAAAGAAATGAACCGCTTTCTCTGCCATGCAGTCCCTCAGTCTGGTCCACTTCTCTTTAAGGCTTCAGTGCACTCAGCCATGAAGTTTCAAAGTTATGGTTTCCAGAACTCTAGATGCAACAATTCCATTAGACTTTATTCATTCTATGCCCTTGTCATTTAGTTTCTCCAACCTCATCTTCTTTTCTCTCATAGTCTGGTACTTTTCTATATCTTCAACATTCATCTTTTTCCTACAACATTTCAAATTAGCGAGCATGTCAGTTAAAAATTTGTGCATAAAATTCTCATTCTCGTTCATAATCTAAGAGTAAATTTTCATAATCCAATACAATAATTATCTGTGTGATTCATGGATCTGCATACATATGGATGTCACGTTAACTTGGCTCATTGTTTTCCTTTGACATACCCATTGTGTGCATGACCCCAAATCAAGAGCTATCAAAGTATCATCTTTCTTGTGGTCAGTTACCTTCCAGGTCCAGGCTCAGGCATCCCCTTTCTCTGATATACAGTCCCTCAGGCAATCCATCTTTCTTGACCAAGGCTTTCTTGCACAAGAATATTTCTAGAGACTTTATCGAGTCTTACAGTCGAGGTGACTTTCTGGCGTGTGTTACCACAACACAACATATTCTAGGGCGATCATGGCTTACCACAGGGTCCTCATGTCCCAACAATATCCTTTTCCGTGATTTCTAGCTTGCATATCCAACATCTCATATGTATTATACACATACAGTCAACATGAGATATCGTTATAACCATTTCCAACCATAAATGTCAAATCTTTCTTTTTTTTATATAGGAAAACAAAAAAATTCCAAGCATGGGCTTTCTTCTCATAATGTTTGGCTCTATAGTTGTTGATATCAGTCTTCCTTGTGGGCTTACATCCCTTCCATATTCAATACCATCCTACCTGCAATTTTCTTGATTTACATTCAGCC
>JASDQU010737301.1:83998-104445 GCA_032191745.1 Picea mariana
ATATTTTATTTCTTCTATCCAGAAATATTTTTATCACTCTGTCCCCTCAATGGAGATTTCCTATAATCTATCATTATGTAGCTTTTTTTTTTAACCTGCAACTTTCTTTTTGTAATATCTAATAGTTCTTTAAGTGTTTTCAACTTCATGAGTTAGCAATACTCACATCATTCAGCTGTTAGCATAATCATTTCTATGTTATATAATATTTACATGCATTCAATGATTCCTGCAATATTACTTGTAACATTTTTAATATCTCCAAAATTGATCTCAGAATTGTAGCAACAACAATCCAATCAACTCCAGCTAGTATTCATATTAAATATAATGCATCTATTCATCATTATGTATTTTTAGTACCACAGACTTTTCATAATCCAGCAAAATAATAATAAATTTGCCCATACCCATGGCCACATCTAAAAAATGCATTCATGCATCAAATACATAATACCACCTAACTATGTCATGTATTCCACCATGATGAGTTGGAAGGTTTGACCAACGACTGAACCCATCATCCACACACTTCCTACTGCTTGCCTAACTATTTGGTCACCTTCCTTTTCCACCCAAACACAACACCAAGAATATAATCCTTAAGTTATCTTCAGTGTTGGCAAAGAGGTTGCAATCCAAACATCAAATATATAGTAGATACCATTGAGCACTCACATAGCATTATAGCCCTTCCATATCCAACCATATTATGGTCTCACACATGACAAGCTCTATGGATATTCATTGTTATAGAAGGAGTATGTCTCCTGAATTAACCCGGTTATGATCCCATAACTAATCATAACATAATATGAAACTAACATTTTATCTAAATGCATTATAGCATCACAACATGTTCATACTCTAGGCCTTTGGCCATTACGTATCAATTTAAATATTGAAAATTAACTGAGGGAATTCTTACCTCAATCCCCTTCAACATGTATGCATCAACAACAACTAATTGCATACCTACCTGGTTGTTATCAACCTACTTGTTGCTATCTAACCAACTGATATTTGTAGAAGCTCACAGACTTCATCCTTCCTCATTTTGATCACCATTCCTGCCACCCTCATGGGTTTTCACTTAGATGGAAATCATAAGCAACAACAACATCCACATATTTAACCTTGTTGTATCATTTTTCCTTAATACATCATCAATCATTAGTCATACTTAAACATCATTTCATAATAATAGACTATTCTAGGTTCACAAGCATGGTATATGCATATCCAAGCATGTTATGTACATGTAAAAAATTACACATCCCTATGCACCAAGCATTTACTGTCAACATGCCTACTAATGCATATGCATTTTAACTTCAATGTATGCCTCATGCACTCTAGTGAGTTTTTGTTTTAATTCACTTATTTATTTATCTATTTATGTTGTAGTTGGTTTTCCTTGAACTCCTTAAGATCTTTGCTACCTTGTGTCCTCCCATTATGCTCATCTTCACTATGGTTCCCTGGTCTAAACACTTTCCAGCCAAGTTCCACTTCGTCATTCTATAATCCAACCAAGGTGTTATATTTCTAGTAGCCTCTCCTAGGCAATCATATCCAACTTTACCTTTATGAAACATTGCATCACCCTAGAATGAAGTAGCTCAAACATTCCATCACTCTACTACAATGTTCTTGAATCAAATACTATTACTCCTTAGTTGTCCATTAGGTTACTTCATTAGCCTTTCCCTGTGAAACCGCGCCTTTCACACTTAATATCATTCCCAATGGAAGTCCATTTTCACTCAATGACACTTTTTAAGTGAGAGGGCATTCCCAATTCTCTGTATTGGCATCCTTCTTTCCATTTTGAACTATGATATCAAGAGTGGATATCTTTCACACTTTTCCTTTTATTCCCATCCATGACATATTTAACCTGCTAACTTCATATCCTATGTGAGGATTCTTTCTTTTGTAGTACCGTATCCAACTCCTGTAAGCTTTGTCATGCTTCCATGACTCTAATATTTGATCGTGTTCTTGAATTGGTCTGATTATACCTCTAATCCTACCAAACCTGTAAGCAATCATCTGGTTAGAAATATACATATCATACAAAAGTTGTCAATTAAATTTACATGTACCTTTTCTGTTTAATTTATGAAGAAAATTATATAAATTGTAACAGTTATCTAAAAATAGAATGATTCCACATCATTCTCCTCTGAATAATTTTTCCAACGACTGAAATCTCACCCCAAACAGATATCGGAGTTGAAAGCTAGGGCTCCCTGAAAAACCACTTTCAACCCCCTTAACTGATATAGAAAATTGAAAACTGCAAAGACGCTTCCTTCAAACTAAGTTCCACGTGATGATGGTTCAAAATTGTGGGCTTAATCACCCTTTAGCGCCTTGCTCCATGTTCTTCCACATGGGAGCTTGCACAAACACCAATTCCAAGGGTTGGTTTACTTCCAAGCCCTTTTTACCTTAGCATGGGACTGGCATTGGGACCAAGTCCTCCAGACTTCGGCCTTCAGCTGTTTTACCTTGTCAAATTTTGTTTTCCCCCATATTTATACTTCCCCAGAGCCTTTAATAACTCCACTAGCAAAAATAGACGATCAAGATTTAATATCTCGTCGAATGGATGGTCCAGCACCCAAATGGAAGATTCAACGCAATCAACATCTACAACTTAATCAAGCGTTGAGACAAACAGCGCTCAACCAATTCAGAAATTCAGCGCTCTGGGGTATCTCCATTCCTGAGTCTTCCACTTCCCCTAAGTGGAAATCCTCCAAAGTACTTACCTATTCTCCCTCGGCTGGATCCAACGATAACAAGAACTCCCAGAGGGTCTTAGATCAACGGACCGCATGAATTCACTACTCCGAGACATTTCAAATCTCGAGTCACTCAACTCCCTGAAGTGATATCTGTTGAATTTTTTACGCCATCCTTCCACTACTTGATTTAAAGGGTGATAAAGGTCTCGAAGGGATATTAGATTGATGGTCTGCATGCCTTCACGATTTTGGGCTTCAACACTTTTCACTTGTAGAGACTTGAAAACCCCCAAAGTACCAAGTCTCTGGACTACAATATATACTACCATGTGTCTTCTGGGATCAATGTTCGATATGTACTCCAACCTCTGGGCCTTTGGGACTTCTTGAACCAACACAAACTATAACATATTTTTCCTCTGGAGTGCCCTGTCCCTGGACTGAACGATCTGTCGCCACGTGGTGAAATACTAGAAGCAGACACATGTCCCAATCAAGCGGGTGACACATGTCACGTTCTAACTAACATTTCAATCTTCCATAGGTTCAAAAATCACTGACACGTGGCACACATCCCATGTGTCCATGTCATCCTAGGTTACATCATCATGCCCCACCACTTTGGCTCTTCGAGCTTCGGAACTTCGGGCTTCAGAAGTTTCCACACTAGCACACTCCAATTCTCCCGAACTCTGAATTCCTGAACTGACCAATCTGTTGACACGTGTCTCCCTTAATGGACGATCTATATTAACTCCAGACTTTAGGGCTTCAGAAGATTTCCCCTTATCAAACCTTTTTCCTTCCGAACTTCCGAACTAGCCAAGCTGCCGACAAATGTCCCTTTTGATAAATGTTCTGGATGAAATCTGGGCTTCGGGGCTTCGGGATTTTGTGCATCAACATGCTCCATTTCTCCCGAACTTCGAACTTCTGAACTAGATGATATACCAACAAATGTCCCTTTTTATGAACGGTCTGGATGAACTCTGGGCTTCGGGACTTCGGGAGTTTGCGGATCAACACACTCCATTTATCTCGACTACCAAAATGAAATCGATGGCTCACACTCCTTCGATAGCCAATGACTTTGATTAAATCTGGCTTCAGCTTTGGGGTTTATTGCTCCATACGACCCCCATACTCCCGAATACTTGCTAGATCTGACAGTCCTAAGCACTCTCGAAATCCACCACTCCATCTAACAGTTGATGAGACTTCAGGACTCCATCTTTCAGCAGTTCAAGCTTTGCATGCCTACCAAGATCACCAAAGTGGTGAAGTTACGCGGTATTACCCTTCACACTTGGCCTCAATCGATGATTGGCGATCAACAATCTAAATCTGACGACTGGGACTTAACCTTTCCCAACTTCTGGTTTTTCCTTCATCAGACGGATCCTACTCACCGGCCCTCCGATCCAACGATCCATATCTCTCTTGATCCCACAGTGGCGATCGCTCCTGAATTCGAAAGGGATGATCACGATCCTTCGATCCCTTCCAAAGGATCTCCAACGTTCTGTATTCTACGTAGACTCTGCAACAACATTCCTCATGAGATTTACGACTTCAAGGTCATAAATCGATCTCAAACACGAGACTCTAACCAATATATTTGGCCCATATAGGCCCGATGTTTCAACCAGAAGCTTTGATACCAATGTGTAACGTACTCAGCCACCCACAGGCTAGGCTACGCCACTTAAACATGTTGCAACACACCCAGCCACCAGCACGCAAGGCACACTGCAGTCCTAAGACTCAGTTTTTTGATCTTGTCTTGAAATCAAAAGGATGTTCATGAACGTTGGAGGCATGAAAATCATATGCATAAGACAAGATCCATGCTACAGCATCAGGAAGTAAACAATGTGCCATGCAAAACAAATAACCAGTAGATAGGTACATTAGAATACATATATCAAAGATAATTAACTACACAGCGGAAAAAAACATTACACAGAAAACATAGAGAGCACTTATATTTGCAAGTAAACGTTCACCAATTGGCTGGAGACCAAGGACGTTCCTCCCAACCATAGACATTTGTGTTCATTTACTCTCAACAGTAAGTCACCCCCAAGCCAGGGCTATGAATCCACAAGGATGGGTTCTAGGCCAAGTCTAAATACACGGCAGTTGGCTAAGTAGCTCTCAGGTTGCCCAACCTCAGAGCAAATCCTAATTTCCATCTCTCTTTCCCCCTCAGCCTACGCAACCCTAAGAAATGAACACCTTTCTTTGCCATGCAATCCCTGAGGTTGTTCCATTTCTCTCTAGGGATCCAGTGCTACTGATCAGGAAATATCCCTACTGGAAACTCCAAGGACTCTTAGTTGTGGATAGTTCCATCCAAACTGCCATCAAGCTCATGCACATAGGCATCCATTCCCTCCTGGAATGATCAGTAAATCATTACATCCATTCAATGATGGCTCTCCTCTTCCTTCCATTCATTTCCATGCCCAACCCAAGAGCACACGAACTGGCGGTAGTGAGTGAAGAGGAAGAAGAATAAGAAAACAAGGGGAAGAAGATGAGCCAAGGGAATAATGATCCCCTAACTTCACCCCAAGCCACCCTCACGCAACCATTCATATCCATGCTTAGATTAAGAGCATACGAATGCAACAAGAGTGAGTCTCCCAAAAAAATGAGGAGTGGAAAAGGTGTAACAATGAATGAATAAGAACAAGTGAACGCCCACCCAAATCAAAGATGGGTTTTTACAATTACTTGGAAATCAAGAACCACATGGCCTCCCCCAAGAAGCTCATGTAACCCCTTTTCTCCATACAATAAATTATGGGTAAACAAAATAATAAAAATAAGAATTAGCCCCTCAAGCCCCCTCTTTCGTGGGATCATAGCCCCCTATCACTTTTTTCCTTATCTGTCTTGCAACCAACGGTGTATTTTATTAAATTATATGAAGTATTACATTTCCTAGGCACTCTCGCCCCTTTTCAAATTTACTGGCTCACTAGCCTAAGTCATATTTACATAATAAATTATAGTTCATAAGGGTTAGAACCGGGATGTTACAGTCCCCTTCAAAAACATTATTACTTTGACTTCATCATCTAATGATAGGCTCTTTGGATTCTCAACGACCCATAGGGGTTTATTGTCCCATAGTTGTAGTTGATTGTTGATCCATTTCATGTCTCACTTTTCAATCCAAATCTTGTATAAAATTCTTCTCCCAATCCACTATCTTTCAAAAATTTCATAATCAAAAGCCTTTTTACTTAGCCATTTTTCACGTTGGGTGGAGACTTTTACTATGACCATATATCCACACTCTGCACAGATATATATTCTATACCTCTGCACTTCGCACAGGTATATCCCCCGCATATCCAACACTTAGTCTATTTTCAACCCTCATGCATAGAATTCATACCACTCATCCTCCCGCACTCTTGTACTCCCACACTTCCGTACCTTCACTATTCCAACAGTTCCACACCATGGATTGTGACAATACATGTAATTTGCACAATAACCGAGTCATTTATGGCACATTTACTTGCTCCAATTTATGAGGAAAGGGCAGGGATTTAGAATTAATCTGAAGTGAATGTCCCACTTTTATATGAGCTACTTAATGGTTTCTATTTGTGATTACATGTATTCTAAAGTTAATTCATATGTGTGTAAAAGACATTTTAGTAAATACGCATCATGAAGTTGTCCTTAAAGCAATATGAGTTCCATTATGTATTTTTCTTTCAAAAATTTCCTAATCAAAAGCCTTTTTACTTAGCCATTTTTCAAGTTGTGCATAGTCTTTTGTTATAACCATATCCCCACACTCTGCATAGTTACATATTTTGCACATCTATATTCCACATAGGTATATCCCTCACACAATCAACACTTAGTCTATTTTCAACCCTTGTGTGGAGAATTCATACCACTCATCCTCCTTCTCGCACGTTTGCACCTCCGCACTTCCACACTCCACATGGCTATATCTTCTACACCTTTGTACTCTACACAAGTATATCCCCCGCACAACCAACACTTAGTTTATTTTGAACCCCTTTATGGAGAATTCATACCATTTATCCTTTTTCACTTCCAATATTCCCACACCACTTATTGTGACAAGCCACATAATTTGCATGATAACTGAGTCATTTATAGCACATTGATTTTCTATCATTTATGAGGAAAGGAATGGGATTTAGAACTAATGTGAAGTAAGTGTCCCTCTTTTCTATGAGCTACTTAATGGTTTTTATTTATGATACATGTATTCTGAAGGTAATTTATATGTGTGGAAAAGACATTTTAGTAAATACGCATCATGCACTAGGCCTTAAAGAAATTCGAACTACGTAATGTATTTATCTTTTAGAAATTTCCTAATCAAAAGCCTTTTTAATTAACCATTTTTTAGTTTGTGTTCATCCTTTTTCTATGACCCTATCCCCACACTCCGCAAAACTATATCTTTCACATCTTCAAAATCTGCACAGGTATATCTCTCGCACATCCAACACTTAGTTTATTTTCAACACTTATGTGGAGAATTAATATCACTCATCTTCCCACACTCCACTTCCACACCTATGCACTTTTGCACTCTGCACAAATATATCTTCCACACCTTCACACTCCACATAGGTATATCCCACGCATAGTCAACAGTTAGTCTATTTTCAACCCTTGTGCAAATAATTCATACCACTCTTCCTCCCGCACTTCCACACCTTCGTACTTACAATAGTTATGCACCATGGATAGTTACAAGCCATGTAATTTGCACAATAACCAAGTCATTTATGGCACATTGATTTGCTTCAATCTATGAGGAAAGGGAAGGGATTGAGAACTAATGCGAAGTAAATGTCCCTCTTTTCTATGAGCTATTTAATGGTTTCTATTTATGATTACCTATATTTTGAAGGTAATTCATATATGTGGAAAATATATTTTAGTAAATACGCATCATGCACTTGGCCTTAAAGCAATTCAAACTCTGTAATGTATTTGTCTTTCAAAAATTTCCTAATCAAAATCCTTTTTACTTAGCCATTTTTCAGGTTGTGTGAATCCTTTTGCTATGACCATATCTATGCACTCCACACAACTATTTCTTTCACATCTCCTCACTCCACACATGTATATCCCTTTCATAGCAAACTCTTAGTCTATTTTCAACCCTTGTGTGTAGAATTTATACCACTCATCCTCCCACACTTTTGTACTCAGCATAGTTATATCTTTTGTAGCTTCACACTCCACACAGGTATATCCCCCACATAGCCAACACTTAGTCTATTTTCAAACCTTGTGTAGATAATTCATACCACTCATCCTCCCACACTCTCTCACTCTCGCACTTCCACACCTTTTCACTTCCAATAGTTCTGCAACAAGGATTGTGACAAGCCATGTAATTTGCATGATAATCGAGTCATTTATGGAACAATGGTTTTCTCAGATTTATGAGAAAAGGGAAAGGATTTAGAACTAATGTGAAATAAGTGTCTCTCTTTTCTATGAACTGCTTAGTGGTTTCTATTTATGATTACCTGTTTTCCAAAGGTAATTCATATGTGTGGAAAATATATTTTAGTAAAATCACGTCATACACTTACCTTTAAAGCAATTCAAGTTCTATAATGTATTTATATTTCAAAAATTTCCTAATCAATTTTTTTTACTTAGCCATTTTTCAGGTTGTGTGGAGCCTTTTTCTATGACCATATCCTCGCACTCTGCACAACTATATATTCCATACCTCTATACTTTGCACAGCTATATACCCCACATAGACAACACTTAGTCTCTTTTCAACCCTTGTGTGTAAAGTTCATACCAGTCATCCTCTCGCACTCCGACACTTCCTCACCTCCACACTTCGAATAGTTTCACACCACGGATTCTGAAAAGCCACGTAATTTGCATGATAACCGAACAATTTATGGCACATTAATTTGCTCCAATTTATGAGGAAAAGGCAGTGATTTAGGACTAATATGAAGTAAATGTCCCACTTTTTCATGAGCTACTTAATGGTTTCTATTTATGATTTCTTATTCATTGAAGGTAATTCATATGTGTGAAAAATACATTTTAGTAAATACGCGTTATGCACTTGGCCTTAAAGAAATTTGAGCTACGTAATGTATTTATCTTTTGAAAATTTCCTAATCAAAATCCTTTTTACTTAGCCATTTTTTAGTTTGTGCGGACCCTTTTGCTATGACCATATCTCTACACTCTGCACAACTATATATTTCACACCTCCTCACTTCGCACATGTGTATCCTCCACACAGCGAACATTTATTCTATTTTCAACCCTTGTGTGAAGAATTCATACCACTCATCCTCCCGCACTCCCAAATTTATGCACTTTCATAGTCCACACAACTATATCTTATGCACCTTCGCACTCCACATAGTTATATCCCCGCACAACCAACACTTAGTCTATTTTACACCAATGTGCAAATAATTCATACCACTCATCCTCCCACACTTTCACACCTATGCACTTCCAATAGTTCCACAACATGGATTGTGACAAGCCACATAATTTGCACGATAACCGAGTCATTAATGGCACATTGATTTGCTCTGATTTATGAGGAAAGGGAAAGGATTTATAACTAATGTGAGGTAAATGTCCCACTTTTCTATGTGCCACTTAATGGCTTTTATTTATGATTGCCCATATTCCAAAGGTGATTCATGTGTGTGGAAAAGACATTTTAGTAAACACACGTCATGTACTTGGCTTAAAGCAATTTGAGCTCTATAATGTATTTATCTTTCAAAATTTTCCTAATAAAGTCATGTACCTAGTAGGGATAAAATGACATTAGAAAATTGTATTGTGACCTCTGAGAAGGATTGTAATCAAGCAAAGACAACTACAATTGAGAATAATAGACTTAGTTATCACAAACTAAAAAAGATGATACATGAAAAAAGAAAATTCAATTACACATTCCCCATCGGACATGGAATGAAAATGTGTGCACATGAGTAGGATGCATATTCGATCAATGAAACAATGTGTCATAGTAAAATAACAAGAGTGGTATACACCAAATTGAAACAAACACATTGCAGTGCCAAACTGGACAGAAAATAAATAAAAAAGTAGATGTTTATTTACTAGGCATGCCGATGTAAAAAGGAAACAAGCACGACAAGTCTATGTGAAACAAATCCAAGACATCCCTAGGAAAAAATGTGCAATTTGTGAAGAATTACATTTTTCAAAGAACATTAGATGCTTGAATGAGGAATTGAAGAAATAATATATGAGCTTGACTGTAAATGGAAAAACATTATCTTGTAACAAGATATGTATTAGTTGCAAAAAAGCACTTGAAAATGGGAAATTGTCATAGTTTTCAACACCTGACCAGATAAATCGTAACATTCCATTACCAATTGCAAGTACACTCTCAGAACTTGAAGAGAGACTTGTATCACTCAGAATTGCATTCGCACAAATAATACAATGGGGTTACAAATGATCTTAGATGGGATTAAGTGGACCGATTATCAACGTGCATGTTCATATGGATATTGTCCAAAAAGCATTGCCATGATTGATGAATGAAACAATGACAATTGTAGTTTCATTGAAAAGATGACTGCAATACAAAATTTCATATCATATTGGAAAAGTACGTGTAAAGATTTTCACAAGAGAATTTAAAGAATTATGTTCGAGAACTCTATATAAGGATGAAAAAATATCTATAAACAAAGAATGGGTTTATGTTCTCAAACAAGATAATAAAAAATGCATGAAAAATACAAATTATGATTGTGAAAGTGATATGGAAGAAGAATCCAATAGTGAGATACCTAGTGAAATGTTAGTACATGGATTCATAGAATCGTAATGCATCTAAAAGACCATTGAAGTCGCACCTACTGAAGCGAAGAGTCCAGTTGGGATTTTCATGGGCAAGTATGTAGAAGAAATGAACCTTCCAACCCTATTCTATGGAAATTTGTGTGATAATGACAATGTAAAGAGATTTAGTTACCAAAAAATAGTGAAATGGGAATTTCTACATGCTAGCGGTGATTTATCATATCAAAAAACAAATTTTTTTTTCAAAATGGTGCGAACAATAATCGACAAAGTACTTTCCTGCATTTGGATACAAATAATAAAGAGACAAGTACAAGGAAGAAATTTATTGGAAAAAGATGTGAAGTACAAAGGAAATTTAGAGAATATACTTAAATTTAATATTTGATACATAGATTTCAAAAATATTTGCATTTCTCCTGATTACTTACAACATATTAAGAAAAATATATTTGCAATGATACGACAGTTGGGGACTTTGACCATTTTTGTCACATTCACAAGTGCAAAGCATCACTGGGATGGATTGGTCTCTACATTGACTGACTTCTATAAGAATAGAGGAAATGGAAAGCACTCTGAAACATTGGAAGACAAGGACATTGATTACCTCATAAGAAAGGACTCAATCATACGTAGTCATTACTATAGACATAGAATTAATGTTTTAAAGCAATTGATGTGTCATGAAGAAACCCTTTTAGGAAAAGTATTAGGTTGTTACTTTGTGACAAATTTCCATAATAGAGTAAGAAAGCATGAACATGGGGTTTTGTGGGTAGAAGATGCGTCGATATATGGAAGGGATAATGATTTAGAAATTTTGAATTTTTTGGACAAATATATAACCTTCAACAAAGATCATTTGCATCAAGATCTTGCCAAATTGCATAGGCATTTCCATAGAAGAAGTTGCAAGAAACAAAATAATTCACATTGAAGATACAACTTTCCTATGATTCCAATGAAAATGCAATAATACTTGAACCGGTTAATTTACCAGACAAATCTCTGGACGAGAATTCAAAGTGCATGTTTGCATCACCAGAGCGAAAAAAAAATGTGACATTTTAATGAGATTCGAAGACTTCTTGATGAAAATGGAGCTATCATAGGATTATTACGTCTGGATAACAAAGTGTACACTAAAACAGCTGACAATCTTCCTGAAACGAAAACCTTCATATATTTGGAACAACAGTTTTGCAAAGGACATGTGAAATTTATGGAATGCAAATATAGATGCACAGTTCATACTAAATGCATATGTTGCAACACCAAATTGTAGTTCATACATTGCTAAAGTTGACAATTCTATGACAAATGCATTTAGGAGGATACACAAAGAGCATGAAAAAATAAAAAATGATGCTATGCAAATGATATACACACTTGGAAATGTATTGCTTAATCTTCAATAAATTGGAAATACATTGCTTAATATTCAATAAATTTTCAGTCAAGAACCAATTCATATAGTTCTTACTCTGCCATTGAATTGTAGTTCAAGAGAGTGTATATTTATAAACACATCTCCAATATATCAATGCACATTTGTCCTTAAATCAACATTTTTATTAAAATGAGAGCCTCACTATTCATAAGATGTCATGTGTCATTCTATTATTGATTACTACAGTGAATGCCCACATTCTATTAAGAATATATATCTTGCCAAGTTTGTCTCGTACAAAAAAATGGTACACATGTATCAAAATGGAAAAAAAACAAATGTAATATGATTCATCAAATACAACAAATACATTGACTATGAAAATTACTTTAGAGATAAATTGTTTCTATATGTCCCATTCAAAAAAAGTGAACATACATTAAAACATAAGCTGCCTACATGGAAAGTTGCTTATAGTTTTCACGAAAGTACAATACAAACCAATGAAGCTAACTTTACATACAATACCAATCCAATGTTTAACCATATGGAAAGTGTGATTCAACAACTAGATAATGGCCTTGTTGATATTGATGGTACATTGACAGAATGAGGAATAAGTACAGCCTATTGTGAATAGTAGGTTTTGCAAGCATACATGCAATGTGCTTGAGGACCAAATATGAAAAGATCAACTAATCTTGGCTTCCAAGTCATGGGCCATCCATTTTTGCTTGAGGATAGAGAATATTATAGATTTAGAAGAATACTAAATAGAGAACAACAAGCAATTGTCAAAGACATTTCCCTAAAGAGATTAAAGGAAATTCACATTTTATTGTACTTGTTTATTATAGGTGGAGTAGGAACAAGCAAAATATTTACAGCAAAAATGATATTCCAAATTCTTATACGAATATATGATGTGCAGACAATACAATCGATCATTTAAAACCAAAGGGATTGATATTGGTGTACATAGGTAAAGTTTCTTATAATGCAAGTGGAACAACAATCCATTATGCATTTCTAATGTCTTTCAACAAGTCTCAGTTCCTTCCACTTAGCAAAGAAATGTTAGACACCTTATCAATTTTTTATCAGGAACTACAACTTGTCTTAATAGACAAAGTCTCTCTATTTGGAAGCCAATTCTTATTCTTGATTGGTAATCGACTAAGAAGCATAAAATATGTACTAACAAATTACTTTGGAAACATAGATATGGTATTTTGTGGTGATCTTTATCAAACACAAATCATACATGATTCCATGATATTTGAACACCTACCATGAACATGAAAATAATGGCATATGAATTTTGGATAGATAATGTAAAGTGTTAAGAATTGCATATTACAATGCAGCAAATGAATGAAAAGTTTATTCCAATTTTGAATAGGATGCAGACAAATAGAGGAAAAGAAAAAAAAAATAGAATATCAATATAAATTGCATGTTATATACTCCAAATGACCCAAAATTCCCTTACTTAAGATGTGCTTAAGAAAAAATTGTTGAATATGAAGGGCTCTGGGGGCTTCTCATCCATTTATTCAACCTATATGAATATTGGAATGTGATCTTAGATACCTCCTTCTCCTACCCAAGACCTTTCTCTCTCCACTTCTTCCAATATATCTTCAACCAATAGGAATATATTCAATCTTTTAAATATAGCTTCTCCACCTACTTTGTTATTCCTCCATGTTGGGACTACTTTCGGTGGCTCCAAATCACACAGTTTACAATATCTTGTGTATGAAAAAAAATGCAATATGACCCATTCTCCTAATGTCCTCCCATTGTTCATATCGTCTAGGAACAAACTTTTTATATGAATAGTATTGCAAAGTATAAGCCAAGGTTCATATGAATATCGTATACTTATAAGGTGTACTCCAACATATGGTGTATTACAGCACATGTAACAAGGTTATACACATGCACATCATAGTTCTGGGCATCCTTTGTATTGTCGATATGTTAGAGTCAAGTGAAATTTGATATATGACTTGGGAATTAATCATGTGGTGCATGTGGTGTCAAGGCTTGTGTATTTTATTAACCTCACACCAACCATTCATTGAATTAAGGATAAGATTTGACATGATGGTGTATTCTTACCTTGGGATTTCTCCTCTCCATGATGGATCATTCATCCACTACCATGTAGGATTCCCCATACATGCTTTAATGTGACAACCTTACCACTGACCAACTAAGAGTAAGCAATACAAGAATGTAACATCTATTTATAATGCTCATTGAAACTTAAAATTTTCAACAAAAGTAATTCGACATCAATATTCATAAGTTAGTTCAACATCCCGTTTACTCAAATTATGATTTCAATTTATCGAAACTTCATAATTGTCTAACTCTGAATTTCAAAAGAAAATCTATCCGGAGGCATAAAAAAAATGTAAAAATGTAAGCATCTAACTATCTTACTTAAAATTTTGCAACGGATATATCTAACTATCAATCGCGTAAATCGTGATATAAACTCCAAATGTTTATCAAATCGCTCAACTTTATTTGCGTGATAGTGAAAGAAAATTTTTAAAATGTTCAAGACCTTTCGCTTTCCTTCAACGATGTGAATGCCTATCTTTTAAATCCTAGAAGAACTACAAGGACTCTAAATTGAATTTAAATAAAATTAATTCATAAATTAAACAAAATTTATACGAGAATTATCTAGAGTAAAAATGTAATACTATTGGAAATTTTGCTCATTGTAAAAACCACTTAACCCAATTATCACTGAGTGATAATTAGAAAAATGCATCCGCGATATTAGGGTGAAGTAAATCCAAAAATAAAACAAGCACCATACTATTGGTAAAAATCTATATGGACGATGATCTGAGAAGGTTGCGCAATACCATAAACGAGTTGGTGCGAAATTTGTACATAGATCTTTCCCATCCAGGTTTGAAGATTATTCTGCAATAATTAAATGCAGATATTGCAACAGTACGAGTTCTTGGCGATTGAATATTGAAAAGTCACTATAATAGCAACAGAAACGCTAAAAGAGAACGTCGATAGTTAACCTACGCCTCAGGTGACCAATGAGAAATTCAAACGTTCATAATCATAAAGAGAAAGATGGTGTGGAAAATATAGCACTATGTTCGCCTCCATATTAGAGACGAGTCTCTTGGCCTCTAAAAAGTTGTTGGAACAATTTCCAACACTTAACGCCTCTCTAATCATTTTACCATGGGTCCGAAAATAAAAAATTACAGATTCATGGATCAAACAAGTCAATCAATTCAGAAACGTGGGTCAAGCAAAACGAATTTGCAAAGAAAACACACTACAGAATTACTATCGGATCACGCTAGCAAGCCTCCCAAGGACGTTGGAGGTCTTCCATTGAACAATCACGAACCTTTAAGATGACAATGGTAAGAGGAAAATGAATAAGTGTAAAAGCATAAGTATTTATATTTATATTTATATTTTTCCATCAGGGACTTTGTATATTTCAATCCTTCCTAGGATTTGCTTGCATACAGTTTTTTAAAGAGAGTGTAAAAGAAGAATGAGAGAAACTCTAGTCTCAACCTCCTTGACCCTTTATATATATATATATATATATATATATATATATATATACTCGGGGCCTCAAGAGTTAGCTAGGATGTTGATCCTTTCTAATGGAGTGGAAAGGAGAGATTGTTAGGGTGTTGATCCTTTCTAATGGAGTGGAAAGGAGAGATTGTGAGAGCAATTCATTGTTATCCAGAAGTTTACAATACAATTTTGTACAATTGTTTATACAGGAATTTATTTAAAATCCATTGTGAACATGCTAAAATACCTACTCTGTTTATGCATACATAATGAACGGAAATGTCATGTCACTAATCAAGCATTCTTCAATTGTTTATACAAGAATTAATTTATCATCCATTGTGAACATGCTAAAAAGATCCACTCCGTCTACAGTAAGAAAATTGTATACATACATAATGACTGTAAATTTTATGTCACTAATCAAGAATTTTCCATACATACTCAATTTTACAAATCAATGATTCTATTAACAATAAAATAGCTAGACAATCAAATATTGTAACCAGATGTATAATAATATATAAGGATGATCTTCAACTAGAAATATTGCGCTACGTCTCTTCCTTCGCATGCTAATCAAATGACTTCATCAGTACCTCTCACCCAACGCTAGGGGTACTCTTCTTCCCCCTTATCCCCCTAAGTCGCAAAGGGATCACACACAAAAAATTCAAATCAATAGATAGTTCAAGTTTGCCCTCACAGGGATAGGCTTCCACTTCTTACACAAGACTTGCACCCCAACTCACACAAGAAAACTAGTCATAGAAAATTTGACATCATTTTAGTCATCTAACAATAGGTTCTTTTCTTCTTTACTCTTCATTCTTTTATAAGAAAAATTGTCTTGACACTTGTCAATTCATGCATAATAAAATAATTTTTAATAATTAAATTAAAGATTTTTCACCCTCAACACATGTCACACTTTCTTCAAGTTGCACATGTTTTATTTTCTTTTAATTAAATAAATTTTGAATTTGTCCTCACCTCCACCATTAGTTCCTAGATTTTCTCCTAGTTGTCCCTTAATTTCCCAATTTCTCATTTATTATGTCTCCTAACTAAATTATAGTTGGAGTTTGATTAGAACTCTTCTCTTAGTTAGTATTTAGAGTCTAGCTTCACTTAGGATTCTAACTCTATGTTGACAACCCATTCTCTCATGAATTAATTTCTTTTGATTTAAAGTTTTCTTTTATTAATTCCATGCACACCTTGTGCATAGGGCTAGCACTTTATTCTCTCTTTAATAGTATTTATTTAGTCTAAGTTTCCCTTAAACCCATTATTATAAACTGTATTTAGTCAAAAACATCTAGGCTTAGATTTTGTTATGTTTTTCGGTTTATAAATTAATATTAAATTTGTATTCTCTTCTCTAATAATTTCTAAGTATCCATTTTATCCTCTTAAAGTCTTCTAAATTTTTTTATTAATTTCTCTTGAGATTTCATTTTCTTTAGTTGTATTTAGATTAGCATGTGATGTTCCCTTCAAGATGCACCTACTTTCTCCAAGGGTGCCACTCGTCATTTCACTTAGTTTGGAAGTTGTTTGATGCTTGGAGACAATACTTCATTTGTCGACCATGTGTGACACTAAGGGCTTACTGAGGAATAATGAATCTTCCTTATTGCACGCCCCTCATAAATCCTCATGAGCGACTATATCAATCTGCCCTCATGACATCGTGAACCTCTCAGTAACAAGGTAGTCATTAACCTTTAGTTCAGATCATGGCATGAGTGTTATTAGGATGTGTTAGGGACATTGCCACACCTCTCCATGATCTATTTGATATTTTTGTATGACCTTGTTATCTCCTAAAATAACACTCTCATTTTGTCAAATTTTAGGTGATAGGAAGAGGTCCAAAAATTTATTTCTAAATTTTTTTAGGTGTGTTAGATGGTCTACTTTCTAAAAATAAACTTGGAACAAGCATTGGATTTGGTCTTCTCAAGCAAAAGCGAGAATCTCAGGTTTCGGTGGTTTAGGCGGGCCTGAAAAGCGCTCATTAACCACCGAAAGCAGAGCTTTTAGTAGTTAATAGGCTAAATTTAGAGGGCTAGTTAACCACCTAAAGTGTAGGTTTTCCAGAAAAAAACTGCCTTGGGAAAAAATAATTTTCTCAGTCGTGGAAAGTCTGTTTCACACGCTCAAATGGTCGATTGACAACTACACATCATAATATTTCCAATGGTGCTTTCAGATCTGAATTTAGAGCTCGGGAAGGCAGTCAAAAGTTCCCCGCAATATCAGGTGTCGGTTGGCAAAGTTTTGTAAATGCAGAGGTTCGATAAATGCATACACAACTGGATTTGTAAGTGTTTGAAAGATGGTATCATTACATATGATCAGAGTTTTATACTTTGTAGTACTTGAAAACCTCCATTTATTATTTCAACTTAAAACCATGGCATACACAGAAATCTATGAGGTGATTGCTTGCCTAATTGTTTTGATTAGTCACATGTCAATATGTCAAAGCCATACGCGCCGAGCAGATAGAGGAAGTATTCAGTTGTTTGCAAATATCGAAAGATGCATAGGTGTATCTTTGATGGAATTCATTTATCAAGGTAACTATACAGGAAGGAGTTATGTATCCCTCATACAGAATACAGAGGAAAAGTGCAAAGTATGGAAAGACCTCCAATGATCCTTATTCAAAATTTGGGAATGTCACAGGTTGATGAAGATAGTTATCAGAACACTAGCTATAGCTAATTATACAGCCAACATGTAGACAAAGTACTTAAAGGATCTTGGTCACTAATACCTTACTTATACTCTATTTTTTCCTAAAGAATAAGAGCATATATATAGACTTGGGTAGCAGACTCTTTCCAGCAGTCATATGACATTAAGGACTTTCGGTGACCTAATCAACATTTTAGCTAATTTGCAAAACTTCAAGGAAAGAGATCTAGATAAAGCAAAGATATTTTTCAACAGTCCAGAGGACATCTACAGATAGCAGAAGAAGCCAGGTAGTTCAGTTTTGCAATTCTGAACATTTTCAGAAAGTTACAGGATTCAGTAGTTAACAGGCCCAAATTTTTCCTCTCTTAACTACCGAAAGCAGGGCTTTTCGGTAGTTAACAGGCCCTCTTAACTACCAAAACCTGTACGTGGCAGCGAGGTCATACTTTTGCCCAGATTTGACTTTTTCTCAACCAACTCTTTCGAGGTTGGTTTCTAAAGATGCATAATAATTAAATAAATCAGATTTAAGGTTTTATCTTGATATATTTAATGTTTAAGAAGGTAGAAAAGTGAAAATGGTGACCTAGTTAATGAGCAAAAAAACTGTATTTTTGCCAAAGGTGGCAAATTCGAATTTCCTATGAGGATTTATCAGCCTTGGAAGGCTTTCTACATCTGTCAAAGAGTTTGGAGGATATAAAGGCTATCAACATAGATTTTGACACCTAAGATAGGATATTTTGTTTTGACTTTCCATTTTTAGAAGTCTAGATCCATTTTTATAGGATCTCATCCTAAACTTGTTTGGTTTGACTATTTTTGGCAAATCTGATCCATATTTCAAGGATCTTGATTTCATCTTGTAAGGCTATAAAGCCAAAGACATTTGAAGCACCAAATGGTTCAATTTTGAGTTCTATATTCTATTGTTTTTGTATGAAAGACATTTTCTTTAATATATCAAGCCTGCAAGCTTCTTTCATTTGTTATTGTCAGACCCTCCTTCATCTTTGTCTATGCATATGAGTTGAATTCATTTTGTCTCTGTTTAATGGTCCTATGGTAAATTTCATCTTACTTTTGACTGTTAAGCAAGAATCATAAGCATCTTTGGCTAGTTTATTGACCCATCATATATATGGTTTATGTATGTTTTGGTTAACCAATTGGTTTTCTTATCCATTTGTTATACAAATCTATCTGATAAATAGCTCTTGAAGGCCTTGTATTGCATGAATATAGTTAGACTGTCTTAAAGATACAATCCAAAGATTAAGATATTCATCTTGATCCAAACCCACACCTATTACTGAGAAAATAGTTTCCAAAAATATTAAGTTACCAGGCATCTCTGACTTACAGCCTAGGAGAGTTTCCTGGAGTGATAACAAATTGGCGCCATTTCCAGGGATATGAAAGTGAAAGCAGAGTTTCCCTGGGAGAACGACATAGATTTGTTTCTTGATGGAAAACAAGAGATAGACATTAGAATTGACTGTAATCATTTGCCTGGTGACTCCACATTCAAGACTCCACTGGGGAGGATCCAACTGACAGAAGATGAAGAGGCTGAATTCAAAATCCAGGTACCATTTCATCAGTTTACTGTACGAACTGTTGTTATTCTTTATCAGCTCCTTTATACTTTTCCCTTCACATGTTAAAAGAATTATCCTTTGTTTTGTATACTCTGAAGATTATCAGCCATCTTTTATAAGTTCATATTTAGAAGAGGAAAGCTTGCAGCCTCCTTATGTTGTTGATGTTAATCCTATTTATTTCCCTTAGCCTGTCCATAAAGATGAGATTTTCATACAAATCTCTCTTGAAACTGATCATCCTTGTAACCTTGAGAATGATGAATTTGAATCTAAATCATCTCAAATTTCATTACTTTGACCTATTTCTCCTGAACCTTGTCATCATCTCATTAAACCTTGTTTTCAGCCCATAGAATTTTAGTCTAAGATTAGACAAAGGGTGTTTAAACCTCTCAAGCTACCAGCTCATCTTCATCCTTATCCTCCATATTTTGTTGAGTACCTTCCTCATTTTACCAGAGAGAGTCATGTTTCAGCTGAAAAACATTTGGAGGCTTTTGAAAATTTTATTGATAATCTGGAAATTGTTCATGA
>JASDQU010737301.1:104465-115446 GCA_032191745.1 Picea mariana
AGCTACCAGCTCATCTTCATCCTTATCCTCCATATTTTGTTGAGTACCTTCCTCATTTTACCAGAGAGAGTCATGTTTCAGCTGAAAAACATTTGGAGGCTTTTGAAAATTTTATTGATAATCTGGAAATTGTTCATGAAGATATTGTTATGAGATTATTTTCTAAATCTCTAACCAGAGAGGCTGCCTTATGGTTTAGAATTTTGGAACCTAGTTCAATAGGTTCATGGACTGATTACTATTATGTTTTTTCAAAACATTGGGGTGAGAATAAATGTCTTGATCAGTACCTTGACAATTTTTGTACTTTGAAGAGAGAGAAGGAAGAATCTTTGACTGTTTTCAACAGAAGGTTCTATAGGACATATTATGACATCCCATTGGAGATTTGGCCTACTGAGATTGCTGCCATGGTATACTAGCTTATGGCTCAACATAATGAACTTGTCCTTCTTCTGCTAGAAAGAAAGTCTTCATCGTTAAGGAACTTGTTTGAAGACGCTCAAGAGGTGGAGGAGAACATCTGGGCTAGGAATAAGATTTGAGAGCAAGCATATTTTGAATATCTGTGTGCACAAGGTGAGCATCAAAAGGACTGTGAGTATACTCCAGAGTTGCAGCAAAAAGACAGTGAGTATGAAGCAGATCTAAGACATCAGCAAGAATGGAAACATAGTTCATATTTTAAGAAGGAAGGTTATGACTATGAGGCAGTTTTGGAACAGCAGCAAGCAGGTAAATTTATTTCAGATTGTGAATCAGATTTTTCAATATTTGTAGAATGCCTTAAAAACAAATATGAGCCTAAAGTCTATAAGCAGTTTGAAATCCAAGTGGATCCTATGATAACTGATGATTTCATGAACAATTATATATTTTTTGTTGATTGTTATTCACATGACTTAAACATTGATGTATCATCATCTTCTAAGCACTTTTTTGAAGAGAAATTATTATGATTGATAAAAGAGATCTCATTTCAAGGGAACAAAAGGATGAGCAGTCTCCTAGCTTAGAAACAGTCATGGTTGAGCAAAAGTTCTCCGTGGATCAACATTTTTCTGATCTTGGCTTCAAAGACCCGGTGGCAGTATTCATGGAGTTATACTTTTCAGAGGGCTTGAAAGTTTCAGATTTCTTCAGCTTGCCCATGTTTTCAGGCAAGTATGATTTCCGAAAAGATTTCTTATTACGGTTGTTACTTTCCAGACATCATTTACTGATCAGTGATAAAGATGAGATTTCTTTAGTATTAAAATTGCTTGGATGGTTGTTATGGAAATCAGCCTTTACCAAACCTGAATGCAAGCCCAGTTAGTGTAGGAGTAGACAGAAGAATAAGCTCTTCATATGAGCACTTAGATTGTTTTCAAATTTTGATTGAATAATCAAATAGGCTACAGACAAGCTATAGGCAGGTTGTAGGTTTGCAGAGGAATAGTTGCACAGGCCACCTAACTCCATAGCCCAACAGATAAGGCGACTAGAACTACTTGTTCTTGGAACCTCACTGGGAGGATTCCATCCCCGAGTAGGAGCCATATGTTATCTCCTAAAATAGCACTGTCATTTTGTTAAATTTTAGGCGATAGGAAGAGGTCCAAAAAATTGTTTCTAAATTTGTTTAGGTGTGTTAGATAGTCTACTTTCTAAAAATAAACTCGGAACAAGCATTGGATTTGGTCTTCTCAATCAAAAGCAAGAATATCAGGTTTCGGTGGTTTAGGCGGGCCTGAAAAATGCTCATTAACCACCAAAAGAAGAGCTTTAAGTAGTTAATAGGCTAAATTCGGGGGGCTAGTTAACCACTGAAAGTGCAAGTTTTTCAGGAAAAATAAAATAAAAATAAAAAACTGCCTTGGGAAAAATCATTTTTCTCAGTCGTGGAAAGTTCATTTCGCACGCTCAAATAGTCGATTGACAACTACACATCCTAATATTTCCAATGGTTCTTTCAAATCTTAATTTAGAGCTCGGGAAGGTAGTCAAAAGTTCCCCACAAGATCAGGTGTCGGTTGGCAAAGTTTTATAAATGCAGAGGTTTGATAAATGAATGCACAACTGGATTCGTAAGTGTTTGAAAGATGATATCATTACATATGATCTGAGTTTTATACTTTGTAGTACTTGCAAACCTCCATTCGTTATTTCAACTTGAAACCATGGCATACACAGAAATCTATGAGGTGATTGCTTGCCTAATTGTTTTGATTAGTCACATGTCAATATGTCAAAGCCATACACACCGAGCAGATAGAGGAAGTATTCAGCTGTTTGCAAATATCAAAAGATGCACAGGTGTATCTTTGATGGAAGTCATTTATCAAGGTAACTATACAAGAAGGAGTTATGTATCCCTCATACAGAATACAGAGGAAAAGTGCAAAGTATGGAAAGACCTCCAATGATCCTTATTCAAAATTTGGGAATGTCACAAGTTGATGAAGATAGTTATCAGAACACTAGCTATAGCTAATTATACAGCCAACATGTAGACAAAGTACTTAAAGGAGCTTGGTCACTCATACCTTTCTTATACTCTATTTTTTCCTAAAGAATAAGAGCATATATATAGACTTGGGTAGCAGACTCTTTCCAGCAGTCAAACGACATTAAAGACTTTCGGTGACCTAATCAACATTTTAGTTAATTTGCAAAACTTCAAGGCAAGATATCTAGATAAAGCAAAGATATTTTGCAATAGTCTAGAGGACATCTATAGATAGCAGAAAAAGCCAGGTAGTTCAGTTTTGCAATTCTGAACATTTTCAGAAAGTTACAGGATTTGGTAGTTAACAGGCCCAAAGTTTTCCTCTCTTAACTACCGAAAGAATGGCTTTTCAGTAGTTAACAGGCCCTCTTAACTACCGAAACCTGTACATGGCAGTGAGGTCATATTTTTGCCTAGATTTGACTTTTTCTCAACCAAATATTTCAAGGTTGGTTTCTAAAGATGCATAATAATTAAATACATCAGATTTAAGATTTTATCTTGATGTATTTAATGTTTAAGAAGGTAGAAAAGTGAAAATGGTGACCTATTTGATGAGCAAAAAAACTGTCTTTTTGCCAAAGGTGGCAAATTCGAATTTCCTATGAGGATTCATCAGCCTTGGAAGGCTTTCTACATCTGTCAAAGAGTTTGGAGGATGTAAAGGCTATCAAGATAGAGTTTGACACCTAAGATAGGATATTTTGTTTTGACTTTCCATTTTTAGAATTCTAGATCCATTTTTATAGGATCTCATCCTACACTTGTTTGGTTTGACTATTTTTAGCAAATCTAATCCATCTTTCAAGGATCCAGATTTCATTTTGTAAGGTTATTGAGCCAAAGACATTTGAGTCACCAAAGGGTTCGATTTTGAGTTTTATATTCTATTGCTTTTGTATGAAAGACATTTTCTTTAATATATCAAGTCTGCAAGCTTCTTTCATTTGTTATTGTCAGACCCTCCTTCATCTTTGTCTATGCATATGAGTTGAATTCATTCTTTTGTCTCTATTTAATGGTCCTATGGTAATTGTCATCTTACTTTTGACTTTTAAGCAAGAATCATAAGCATCTTTGGCTAGTTTGTTGACCCATCATATATATGGTTTATGTATGTTTCGGTTAACTGATTGGTTTTCTTATCCATTTGTGATACAAATCTATCTGATAAATAGCTCTTGAAGGCCTTGTATTGCATGAATATAGTTAGATTGTCTTGAAGATACAATCCAGAGATTAATATATTCATCTTTATCCAAACCCACACCTAGTATTGAGAAAATAGTTTCCAAAAAGATTAAGTTACCAGGCATCTCTGACTTACAGCCTAGGAGAGTTTCCTGGAGTGATAACAGACCCCTTTACTCCATATGCGAGTCGAATTAGCAAGTGTCACCATGTCTGGATCCAATGAAAAAATAATATTAATAACTCTTATACATGAAATCGATAATTGAAATAATCATCATAACACATGCGTAAGAAAATCAAGTACACGTAGTATGTTGGACTACTAAGAGGGGGATTGAATTAGTAATAGAGATTTTTAATCCTTTTAACCACATTATTTAAGTGTTATTTATCTTTATGATCAATGTAACATTATCATCCAATAAGTGCAGTGTAAATAAACCATAAACAATGTACAATCACACACATGCGTAGTACACCGATATTTTTACGTGGAAACCCAATGCTGGAGAAAACCAAGGAATTATTTTTATTATATATAGAATTACATGCATTGGAAGCACCAACTTTCTTTGTTCTCCAGCTAGAACTGGAAGGAGGCTTCGACCCCCTATATTTTTAGGCTACAACCTGAGGGAAGCTCCAACTCTCCAATTCTCTAGCTATAACCAAAAGGAGGCTACAACCCCCTATGTTCTCCAGCTACAACCAGAAGGTAGATACAACCACCTATCCTTGCGAAATCCTTCCACCCTAAAATATAAGTGTCAAATGATGAAACCATTGCCACACTTTCATTGTGAGATATACCACTGTAAACATGTACCAATCTGTGCCTACAAGCTGTAACCAACCTATGCCATTATCATGTAACCAACCTGTACCTACACTCATCCTGTACCAATCAAAACCCAACATGTATGTGACTTGTACAGTGCACGTATGTACACACCCTTTCTATACTGCAGCCTACATATGTATGTAGCCTTTCTATACTGCAGCCTGTGTATTCCTTCTGAAAACTAGGGTTTTCTCTTTCCTAAAGAACGTTGACCCTTTGCTTCCTCATTCACATCAAGATGCAACATATCACTGTGTCTAGACTATAGTTCTGCCCTATGCATACATCCTCATACAAATCCATTAACCAAGTACATCTATATCTCTCTAGTCATATGCTATACATGTGTATATAATCATGAACAAGTGTAATAACCCTCACATGGACTAGATATCATATCCTTACTGATATACATCATTTCAATACATCAACCAATTTACAACCACTTCACAAATACAATCTCTCAACCATGTACCACAAAAACCCTTAACCATATGCTAGGAAATACAAAATGTGCCTTGACACTAACAAGATGTACCAATGATAAATTATACCAGCATTGTATATCTATAGATCTGACTTATACAGTAAGTCCCATGCATCCGATATCCTATATAGGGAAAATCCCCAAACCCCTTTCACCATTTCTCATGTAGAGAAAAAAATCCAACTACTCATACAAATAAAACATACATTTTGAACTTGTAAATAGATTTGATGTACCTGATCATTGTAGACCTTCCTAGGAGCTTGCTTTCATACTCTAGAGACCTGGCATACTCATATTCTCAAGTTTTTATGGCTTTACCCTCATGTATGCACCATATTATACTGCTATCCCACATACATGCGCACCCTTATTCACTGCATCCCATGTACACTTCAAAATCTAGGGTTTTTTCAGTATTTTTTGTAATTCCAAAACTTTCGTCGTCAACCCTTCACGCTATCTCATACTTGCACAACTTCAGATGTATCAATGAGTTCCTGCATTAAACCTTACACAATAATAGATATTCAATGTGCTCAATAGGTGCTAATAGAAGAGCATTTCTCTCTTATTTATTCTTCCTTGTAGCTTCCTCAAGGGGTTACCTACTAACAAACTTAACCCAATTTCTTTCTTTTAGGGCTAACCCACTTCTGACCACTTGTCCACTTCTAACCCACTTTGCTACAAATAGTAATTTAATCCTCCACTTCTAGTTGCAACTAAATTATTTTTAATTATTTTCTTATTGCAACAACTTAACTCATGATTAACTCCTAGTTTCACCCACTTGACTAGTCATTTTTTTCTAGGAGCTTCTAGAATAATTTGACTTGTTTGACCTTCTATATAACTCATGAGAGTTCTCCAACTTCACAAGGACATAACTCTATAACCGTGAGGATTTATGTGGCATTCCAGATATCATCGTAAATGGCATGACATGAACTATCCATCTAGAATAGTTTTACCTGAAAATGTGTTAATCTTCATACCATTATACATCAATCAAATCGAAGTCCCTTAACTGTACTATTGGGGATACCAAAATTTTATACCAGACTTGATCCAAGGGTTGACATCAATGAAAACCAAACCAATTAATCAACAATCCCCCCCTTTGGCATTGATGGAAACACTATGATGCAACATTGAAGTCATATCACTCATGCTCCCCATGTGACCATTGCTCCCCCTGGAAACATGCCTCTATTCTCTCTCTCCAAGAATCTAACTCTCTATCATGCATTTGATGAATCTATCCCCATTTGAAATCAATGGAAAAGGTAAATTCCCATCCAGGGTTGCTCCCCCTCACTGAACTGTCATTGGGGTTACTCCCCCTTACTGGACTCTTCCTGAAACTGCTCCCCCAACCTGAATTGTCCTCTTTATGGTGCTTCCTCATGTAAATATAAGGCATATAATATAAGTATTCAAAATATTCATTTTGGAGTAGAAATTAATCCAAATCTCTAGCGAAGATACTCAAAGGATTCCCTTGGAAGTGGTTTTGTGAAGATATTTGCAACTTGTTCTTTTGTTCCCACATATTCAAATTTGGTGTTCTTCTCTGCATCTTGTTCCCATAGAAAGTGATACTTGATTGGAATGTGCTTCGTCTTGGAGTGCATCACTAGATTCTTTGAGACATAGATCGTGCTTGTATTATCACAATATATTTGAATGGGCTCACCATACTCAACATGTATATTTGTCATAGTTTGTTTCATCCATAGAACCTGTATTTATGTCATAGTTTGTTTTATCCATAGAACATATGATTACTTTAGTGTTGCTTGGAATCGTGTCATCTGTCCAACTGCATGCATTACATCTGGTCTGGATTTTGTCACATAAAGTAAGTTGACAATCATTTCATTGATATGTATTGCCTCTGATCTGTAGACTTTGAATCATCATCTTTACTCAACTTGCAATTGGTTTGCATAGGAGTATTAACTGGTTTACAATCTTCCATTCCAAACCTCTTTAGCATTTCTATGATATACTTAGTTTGAGAAATAAAAATGCATTGGTTGCTTTGACATTTCAAATTCATTATGCATATCCTTTGCAAATTTTAAGCTTTACCTATCATCATCACTTCCAAAAATAATATCATCAACATAAACTTCAATTAATAAAATATTATATTGATTTACCTTGATGTAGAGGTTGTTGTCTGCATTTCCTTTTCTGAACCTTACCTATTGTAGATATATGTCCATTCTAGAATACCATGCTCTAGGAGCCTGTTTTAGACCATTGTAAGAACCCAAATTGATTAATTTTATCATAGTTTTAAATTTAAATTTAATTAATTATTAAAATATATTAATGAGTCTTTTATTATTTTATTATTAAAAGGTGGGTAAAGTAATTAATGGGGGATAAGGTTGTTGGGGAATTAATGGGGGGATAAGGTTGTTGGGAATTAATGAGGGGAATTTGAGAGAGGGGGATTTGAGAGAGGAGGATAAGAAAGAAGGGGAGGACTTGGAAGAGGATATAATTTTTGTTTGAGGATTTCTGAATTTCTAAGAGGGAGAGGAGGAGGAGGAGGAGGAGGAGGAAATTGGAGGAATGGTTTTTGGGGAACTCTCACAGGGCACTGTCGTTGCTAGGAATTTTGGGCTCAGGGGCCAAGAAACCACAAGGATTCCTGGAGCTAGGGAGATGGAGAGGTTGTTCCTAGTTGTCTGGAAGGTTAGTATTCAATCTAGGCAAGAACAAGAACAGGAACATGATCAGACATAAAAGGAACTAGATAAACCAACCTACAGGTGGAGGTATGTATGTGTTGTTTTTATCATTATCCTGTTGTTGTTATCATTATTTTGTTGTTCCTGTTGATATTATTATGTTGTAATCATTATTATGTTGTTACTCTCTATTCCTCGTTTATTCCAAGTATAAGAAAATCTTGAAAGAAATTCTAAACTAAATTTTAGAAAAAAAAAATAATTAGTTTGAGTCTTGAAAATAACCAAGCTCTACATATGGTATCAGAGCCCAATTTCAAAACTGAAACTTGGGATTGATCACCCACAGCACTGGGATTTTGTGTTTTTCATCTGCAATCCAATTTGGGTCCAATTTGGGTTGTTACACAGTGTTGAAGATCATTCAATCAAAATCTAATACCAAGAAAGATAACAACATAAAGACCTGGAAAATAGGCTTCTGATCTCCCTCTGAGGACAAAAATGAGAATGTTGACGGTAATTTCCCTGGGGACAACTTATGAAGTGTTTCCACGGTGCTTGATAATAACTCATCTAAATATGTTGATGCATTACAAAGTGGGATCTTTAAGGCCTCTCGTAAACTAAATACTCGTTTTTGGAGCTCATAAATCACAAGGTCTTCAACATAACCATAATAGCCAACTCTTTCATTGTCCAAGCTCTGTAGTTGTGACATGTTCATACTTAGTCTGGTCTGCAGTGTCAATTCCCGAGGGGCTATTACCTAGAGGGCATCAGTGACCAAGCGTTCTTTCTTCTTCTTTTCATTGTTTCCTATGCTCACCTCCAATGCCATTTTCTTACAAACTGATTCTTTCATTGCCTTATCATAAACTCGATTCAAAGCAACAAATATGGTGCTACAAAACTAGTCAAGCTTTTTCTCTTATCTTCTTCAATTTCCTGTCAAACAAAGACACTGATCATAGCACTGAGAGGGTCAACGGAGATATATATTAGTTAGCATATAATAAATGAATTTTATAGATGAAGGAAGGTATTTTTAAGAATATGAAAGAAATCTTTCACAAGAAGGAATATTGGAGCCTTTCAGATTCCTTGCATTATCCCTCGAAAATTGTCTTCCCACAAATAATACAACTTTGAGCAACAAAATTCACAGCAGGGCACTGCATTTTAACTACTATGAGCAACCAGAAACATTGCTAAATATCTAATACTAATCATATTTTGATACCTATTGATATATATGCATGTTTTGAGACCATTGGACTTTAGGATGCCCCTTATGGTGGCCTGATTGAGAGGGATGGATCTGGATACTATGGACACAAAAATCAATCTCGCTAGAAAAATGAAATGAACTCGGACACTAGCACTTTCATGGTTTGTAATGAAAAGCTTCACCAAACCCAAACTCTAGATCCAATAGCCTAATCTGTCAATAAATTCTCCAATTATACAACACTTGTCTTGCCTAAATTCAAACCATAATTTATTAAGTTCGAGAATAAGCCTTGTTTTGTTTCTTTTCTTATCTCCGGCTATTTGTTCAATTGTTGCTTCAGATCAAAACCTCTCAGACAAATCAAAACTCTAACATAACTCTATACTGGACTCTTTTACATCGCATGATTCAGAAAAAAAAAATATTCTCTCCTCTCCGTACCTAAATTTATCTCCATACCCTTTTGAAGATGCATATACCTTGTTGATAAGCCATGTTTCAACTATCTTTCTCAGCTCCTCCTGTTCCTTTACTTTCATTGTGTAACATCCCTCTTTGGTGCATTGAGAAAACTTATTCTTTGAGGACACTTGCTCGCAAGTGATATGGATTATTATGCTATTAAAACTTTTGATTTTTATTATGAGGAGTTTTGGGTTGATGATATGTTGTCTTACTACATTGACATAGACAGGTGCTATTGACTCGGTTTTACTGAGTGTGCAGGGTTTTGGACCTCGAGGATGCAGAGGCATCGATGGAACCCCTTGGACTCCAGACCGAGTCAGGGAGTGTGCCATTGGGGTTTGATTGTTTTACTGTGATATTAGTTCATATGACTAGATGATATGATATGGATATGTTCTGACATGATTTGTTGATGATGCAGGCTGACGATAGCTTGCCGACCAAACTCACATATGGATTAAAGGGGTCACGCATGACTACCAGAGCTGTTGAGGGAGAGGTGTGGACAGCAACCCTGCCATAGCCTACTAGCATTCCCGTCGTGGCTCAAACTGTAGGTTAATGATTACCTAGTTCAACAGGACCCACGATGCCGTGAGGGCAGACTGTGACAGTTGCTCACGATGATTCTAAGGGGCGCGCAATAAGGAGGGGGCCTTATTCCTTAGAGGCCCTTAGTCTCCCACAAGTTCACCTGGTGGAGTGTTGACTCCAGGGGTTATTGATGTCTACCAAGTCAGTCAAGAGGTGAGTGGCACCCTTGGAGCACATGGTGCATCATGAAGGGCACGTCGCACAAGAAAAATGGAGAGTGGAAAGTGGCACCCTTGGAGCATGTAGTGTGTCCTGAAGGGCACATTGCGCAAGGGAACAGATGAGGTGAGTGGCACCCTTGGAGCACCTAGTGCGTCTCGAAGGGCATGTTGCGTTGTTGATGTTAGAGGAATGAACCTAGATAGCCTTAGAATGATTAACATGTTAAGTTTTTTTATAACAGTTTCCCTAATTGAATGTCGCCCAGTACAAATCTAAGGTCTAAGTCTAAATTACGCAAGTGGTAAAATTTTATCTTCTATAAAAAAAAAATAATAATAATAAAAATAAAAACAACTTAAATAATAATTATGAACTTTGTTAAATCTTCTAACATGAAGGAAGTAAGAAATTTAATTTTTTTTCATAAAAAAAAATCTGTTGATATAAAATGTAAAAAGGGGAATTAATTGTTTTATCTTTTTGATAATTTAAAATATATTAATTAAATGATAAAAGGGAAAAGGGGTTAAATTCCATAGCTGCCTTTTTGAGTTCTAATTAAAAAAGGGAAAGAGGGAAAATCAAAAAAATTAGGAAACTAGGGAAAAGAGGTAACACAAAAAGGGAAAAAGGGGAACTTAAGGGAAAAAGCAAAAAGTCAACTTAGTAAAGAATCTACCATTTAAGAGCTTTCTAATTTTAAACTGAAATAGCAATTTAATAATCGGGAAAGCCTTTAAAACCTGTAAGGGAATTTGGGGACACCTAGGAGTGATTCTAGGAGTAACTCTAGGTGGGTGAG
>JASDQU010737302.1:25453-38294 GCA_032191745.1 Picea mariana
AGTGGGTTTAATCCTTTTGATCATGAGCCTTGATAATATGGAGAGGAAACTCGGAAGGGTCATCTCTTATAACCTCTAATATAGTGTTTGACTTTTGTTTTCGACTTTTGCAAGCGCTTGAACTTTGTGAAGGTTTGCATCTTCCCCTCTTGGACTTCTGCAATAAAATATGAAAAAACAGTAGAAATTAATTATATAGAATCAACGAGATTATATATTAATAATAAATAGTTCCATCTAGATCAAATTAAATCGATTGAACTGAGATGAAACTTGCAAATATATCTCGACAACACTCCCACTGACATATTGATCAGTTTTTATTTTCTTCTTCTTTCCATCAGTTGTATACCCTTTCCCTTTCCCTCTAGAACTCAAGGGTTCATCAATAAAAAAATTTTTATCAATAGTTACTTCCATATTCTACCTTTGACCTGGAATATGTTGTTGTAAGTGATTCTCATCACAATCCTATCTTTTGTCATTCATTGTTCTTTTAGTCTCAAAATACACCGCCCTTTCACCATTATTGACACCAAAAGATGGACCATAGAGTGTTTCAATTATGTTCTCCTTGTTAATGATAATGTGATCTATGACCTCCTACAATCCGAATGATTCTTATTTGACTCGTACTAATACATTAACACCTCATCGGATCTGATACCTTTGTACTTGCAAGAAAATTCGAAATAGTTGTTGGAAATTGTAATTACAAGTCGGTGAGATATTCACATCTTCGCCGATTTGTTTGTCAGTCAAAATCTGTCAGTAGATGAAATGTCAGCCAGACAGTCTGACAGTTTGTAAGTGAAAATTCACACATCTACTCAAAAGTCAGTCGACAGAAAGGAGATCTATAAATGGAGCCGAATTCTATCTTCTCGAATTAAGTTAAGTTGTTGAAGAGTCAGTCGTAGTTATGGTAGTGTTTAATGTTAAGTCGGTTTTAGATTCTGTAGGAATTCACATTCAGAGTCTATAATATTTTGAGTTTCTTCAGTTAGTAGAGAGAGAGAGGAATAGATACAGAGAGAGAGAGAACTAGTAGCTGCTAAAGAATTGATAGAAGAAGTATTAGTTCTGTGATTGTATTATGTAATCCAAGCGCGCTGCGTCGAAGTTCATTAATATCAAGTATTTTTTGTTTAGACAAGTTTTTGTGTTATTTCTGAGTTTACGTGATAAAGCATAGCACTGTTTTATTTCGCAATTGTAAATCATTTTATTTAGTGTGTATTCATAGCGCACAACAATCTGAGTAGTCTGTGCACTGCGCAGTGGTCTTGAGAACTTTGTCATGTAGTCTGTTTGGTGCGCAATATTTTAAACTATGTTATGCAGAGTAGTCTGGGTGCACCCCGTTGACCTTGCAAATTGGTATCAGAGTAGGTTCTATTAGAACAAGGTTGTCAGAGTAGAAACTCTGTTGAAAGTGAAATATGGCTTCTAACTCAAATCTGCAACCTCCCACATTTACAGGCAAGAATTATGAGGTGTGGTCTTTGACCATGAAGGCTTTGTTCCGAGGTCAAGATGTATGGTAAATAGTCGAGAATGGCTATGTGGAACCAATAGATCAGGTAGCATACAATTCCCTCACACATGCTAAAAAAGATGTCTTGAAAGATCAAAGAAAGATGGATGGAAAGGCGTTGTTTTACATACATCAAGCCATGTAATGTCCCTTTCCAAATAGAAGCTCCAGAGAGGAGGCTTAATCGTCTAAACTACCCCATTAGACTATATCAAAGGCAAAAGAGGGGTAAACAGGGTTACTAGAGGTCACTCTAGTCACAGGTGTTATATTCGGAAAGTGACATTGAGATAAAAAGGGTTAAAGTGCTTTTAAGTCATTATGAGCTAAAAATAGAAGTCAACAGTGAATTAGGATTTCAGCAGTGATTTAGGGTTTTGGAAGTCAACAATGAATTAGGTTTTCAACATTATTTAGGGTTTTGGAAGGCTATAAAGGAAGTTTTAGCGACCTAATTCATTATGATGAATATTATGACTTGTCATTGAGGAGAAGAGGCGCATATCAGGAGAGATAGTTCAGTGGATTCCAGGAGGAAGACACTAGTGGTTGATTTCAGTGTTGAAAGACACACCCTAGTCACCGGGAAGATCATTCAAGTCTTCCATCATTCTTCAACAGTAGTTACATAGTGCTCAGCAGCAAGTGCGCATTCACCCAGAGTGAGGGCACAACTTCTGAGAGGGTTTTTAGTCGAATTATCCCATCCAGGGAGAATTTCGAGATTTCCCTCCAACCCATTTGAGAGGCGGGCAAGGCGCATATTTTGATTGTTTCCTCATCATATTCCAACAGAGGAATCAACTAGGACGCATTTTCTAAACATGGACATGCAACACTTTTGGTGGGCACATTTGGGGTTCCAGAGAGAGCATCATACCAAATTCAGGAAACCCTTCCGACCCATTTCCCAGTAGACCAAGGAGGTCATTTTGAGACATATCTCGTCCGATTTCGATGGTGGAATCACTAGGACACATTTTGCCAGAAGAAGAGGGGAACACTCCCCCAAGGGTATCCATCTAGAGTCCAGATTCATCAACAGAGGAGTCCGACAGATACCAGTACTAAGGACTAGAGAAGGGCACGTCATTTGGGACAGTTTCCAGGCCATTCCGAGAAGTATAGATCCTAGGGAAAACTTTCCAGACTTCCATCAATCACTGTCAGAGCTGCCATAGTCCCAGTGCATCCATTGATTCCACAGTGCTTCCATATTCCTGGTATTATCTTTTAGTTTCTTATTTGTATTTTGGCTAAGATACTTTGTCTGTTGATATAGTCGAGTGTTGTCAGTTTATTCAACCGCATTCGGCCATTTTGTAATCCACAAAGATATCATAATACAAACTTTTCATTCCTTTGTCGCATTTATTATTTGTATGATCATTTATATGTTCTAAACCATTGATCCTATGCACACATTAGAAATGTTCCCTAGACTAGCCAAGTCAAGAAAATTACAGTGGTAGTTCGCATGGAAGGGCCTCAAACAGGACGTTATGAGACATGTCAGTGAGTGTGTGACTTGCTAGCAGAACAAGTCAGAGCATGCTCTTCCAGCAAGGCTACTTCAGCCACTCCCCATTCCAGAGAAGAAATGGGAGAGAATATCTATGGACTTCATCACAGGTCTACCCAAGGTCCAGGGTAAGGAAGGTATCTATGTAGTGGTCGACATATTGACCATGTTTTCTCACTTCTATTCCATACCGATAGAGTACATTGCAGTTCAAGTAGCCGATCTTTTTTTCAGGGAGGTCTTTAGACTTCATGGGTTTCCTAAGAACATCGTCAGTGACAGGGGCAGTCAATTCATAGGGAATTTTTTGAGAGAGTTGTTTCGGTTGGTGGGAATAGAGTTGACACCTAGCACCAGCTATCACCCTCAAATAGATGGGCAGACTGAGATTGTCAACAAGTGGGTTGAAGGGTATTTGAGGAACTATGTAGGAGGACAACAAAGAACATGGGTAAAGTGGTTACATTTAGGAGAACATTGCTACAACACCACCTTCCACATGTCCATTGGTATGACACCCTTCCGAGCATTGTACGTATATGATCCTCCCACATTGGTAGACTTGGTCTTCGGGGAGAGAAGTGCTCCCAAGGCCAAGGATTAGATCATAGAGAGTTAGGAGATTCTCAAGTTGTTGAAAGAGAACCTCCAGACAACGTAAATCCAACAGAAGATAAGTGCGGACAGGCACAGGAAACAGTGCAGCTTTGAGGTTGGAGATTTGGTTTTCTTGAGACTCCAACCCTACAGACAGTCATCTCTAAAGAAGAGTTGGCCAGATTTTATGGTCCTTCCAGGATCATGCACCAACTAGGTGAGGTTGCTTACGATCTAGAGCTTCCAGAGGGGAGCAAGATTCATAACGTGTTCCACGTGTCTTTCCTAAAAAAGGCAGTGGGACAATTCATTAGCACATCATAGGAGATTCCCCCATTGGATTAGGAAGGACAGTTGGAGTTAGTTCCGAAGGAGGTTTTGGAGATCCAGGAGTGGAAACTGAGGAGAAGAATCATTAGAGAGTGTTTGATTAGATGGAGAGGGATTCCAATAGAGGACGCTACTTGGGAGAACGAGCAGGTGTTGCAGCATCCTAGAATTGTATTGCTTGAGGACAAGCAATTTCGGGAAGGGAGGACTATAATGTCCCTTTCCAAATAGGAGCTCCAGAGAGGAGGCTTAATGGTCTAAACTACCCCATTAGACTATAGCTAGGGCCAATGAGGGGTAAATAGGGTTACTAGAGGTCACTTCAGTCACAAGTGTTATATTTGGAAAGTGGCATTGAGATAGAAAGGGTTAAAAGATCTTTTAAGTCATTATGATATAAAAATATAAGTCAACAATAAATTAGGGTTTCAACAGTGATTTAGGGTTTTGGAAGTCAACAGTGAATTAGGGTTTCAACATGGTTTAGGTTTTTGGAAAGCTATAAAGGAAGGGTCAGCGAACTGATTCATTATGATGCAGATTATGACTTGTCATTAAGGAGAATAGGCACATCTCAAGAGATATAGTTTAGTGGATAATAGGAGGAAGACACCAGTGGATGATTTCGGTGCTGAGAGACCCACCCTAGTCATCGGGAAGATCATTCAAGTCTTCCATCATTCTTCAACAGTAGTTACACAGTGTTCAGCAGCAAGCGTGCATTCATCCAGAGTGAGGGCGCAATTTCTGAGAGGGTTTTTAGTCGACTTATCCCATCCAGGAAGAATTTTGAGATTTCCCTCTGACCCATTTGAGAGGAGGGCAAGAAACATATTTTTCTTGGTTCCTCAACAGATTTCCATGGAGGAATCAACTAGGACGCATTTTCCATACTTGGACGTGCGACACTTTTGGTGGGCTCATTTGGGGTTCCAGAGCGACCATTAGACCAGATTCAGGGAAACCCTTTAGACCCATTTCCCAGTAGGCTAAGGCGGTTGTTTTGAGACATATCTCATCTGATTCTGATGGTTGAATCACTAGGACACATTTTTCTAGAAGAAGAGGGGTGCATACCCCCAGGGGTATCCATCCAGAGTATAGATTCATCAGCAGAGGGGTCTGACAAATACCAATACTGAGGACTAGAACAGGGTGCATCATTTGGGACAGTTTTCAGGCCATTCCAAGAAGTATATCTCCCAGGGCAAACTTTCCAGACTTCCAACAGTTATCGTCAGAGCTTTCATAGTCCCAGCGCATCCATTGATTTCGCAGTGCTACCATATTCTAGGTATTATCTTTTAGTTTCTTATTTGTATTCCAGCTAAGATCCTTTGTCTGTCTATTTAGTCGAGTATTGTCAGTTTATTCAGCCACATTCGGCCATTTTTTAATCCACAAGGATATCATAATACAAACTTTGCAGTCCTTTGTCGCATTTGTTATTTGTATGATCATTTATATGTTGTAAACCATTGATCCTACACACACATTAACAACGTTTCCTAGACTATCCAAGTCAGGAACATTACAAGCCATGCATGAGAGCATACTTCCAAGAGTTTCATCAGCAAAGAAAGCCAAGGAAGCATGGGACACATTACAAAACACTTATCAAGGTATGGATAAAGTAAATACTGCAAAACTTCAGATTCTTATAATAGATTTTGAAACTATGTCAGTGAGAGAATCAGACACTGTAGATTCATTCTACACACGTAATAGGACTAATAAATTAGATTAATTCTCATCCTGAAATCATAGAAGACAGAAAATTTGTTGAGAAAGTGTTTAGGAGTCTTCCTCCTAAATTTGATACTCTTGTTGTAACCCTAGAATAAGGCAAAGACTTGAGTCAATTCAACCTAGATGAGCTACAGGATTCCCTCATCAATCATGAACATAGATTGAACATGTCGAATATATCATTAGAAAATGCCTTTTCTGCAGAGTCATCTATAATCCATGGAAGAGGAAGGGGGATAGTTAACTCTAGAGGCAGAGGAAGAAGTTACGACAAAAGTGGATGCAGTAGCAATCCTAGAGACACTGGTGGAAGAGGTCAAAACCCAAGTACCATCCAGTCAACTTGTCAAGGAACTGACAAAACAAAGATTCAATGACATTACTGTAAAAATTATGGACAGTATAATTATAACAAGCAAAGTCAAGATTAGTCACACAACACAAATAACTAAACTCGCCCTATGTTTATGGCACACGTTGTAGTTGTGCCTAGCTCAAAATAAATGCCTAATATAGTGTCACCATTTGAATGCAATGTTTCTCAAGAAAGTTCATGTGACATATGGTATTTAGATTCAGGCTGCAGTAACCACATGACAGGAAACATAGAACTGTTTTCTAGTTTGGATGACTCGGTCGAGACCAAGGTTACACTTGGAACATATATCAAAGTCACTATTTTAGGCAAAGGTAGTATAAAAATTTTAACCAAACAAGGAGAACAGAGAATTATGTCTGGTGTATATTATGTTTCTAGTCTGAAGCATAATCTGATGAGTATAGGACAACTGTTACAAAAAGGATACATAATCTACATGGAAGATAATCATTGTGTGATTATGGATAAATGCCCAAGCAATCTAGTTATTGCAAAAATCTAGATGGAAAGTAATAGGATGTTTCCATTAACATTAAATCTAGTCAAGAAGAAGAACACAACACAAATTGTTGAAAAAAGAAAAGGTGTGCAGTTATACAGTGCATTTATAGCAGAAAGTGTGCATAGTACTAATGAAGAAAATAGTCTGTGCAATATCAAGAAAGGAGAAAATGATGCATAAATGAAGGCAACATTTCAATCTGAAACAAAGGATGACTCCGGGATATGGAATTTTAGATTTGGACATTTGATCTTTGGAGGTCTGAAGCTGCTACACACAAAGGATATGGTAAAAGGATTACCATTGGTTGATAAACCAGAAAGGATATGTGGAGGCTGCATATTTGGCAAGCAACACAGAGAATCATTTACAGTCGACAAGTCTTACAGAGAAAAAGCTCCAATGGAAATAATACATTCAGACATATATGGACCAATACAAACTCCATCTATAGGAGGCCGTACTTATTTTCTAACATTCAATGATGATTTCTCAAGAAATACATGGATTTATTTTCTAAAGCATAAATCTGATGCATTGGGTTGTTTTCAACAGTTTAAATCACTTGTGGAGAAACAGAGTGGTTATTACATCAAGTGTCTAAGAACGGATCGAGGAGGAGAATACATGTCAAGAGAATTTCATAACTTTTGTAAAGTTCATGGCATCTACAAGCAATTTAGTGCGCGATACACACCACAACAGAATTGTGTCGTAGAGAGAAAGAACATAACCATCATGAAAATGGCGCACAATATGTTGATAGCCAAACATTTGTCAAATGAGTATTGGGATGAGGCAGTAGCAACTGCAGTATACATATTGAACATATGTCCGACAAAGAGTATGAAAAATAGCATTCCTTAGGGAGCATGGACATGATCAAAGCATGATGTGGCACACTTAAGAGTTTTTGGTTGCGTCGCATACGCAAATGTTCCAGATGAACTAAGAAGAAATTTGGACAACAAAGGACAAAAATGTATATTTGTTGGGTATTCTGAAGAGACAAAAGGATACAAGCTGTATGACCCTGTCGCAAGAAAAGTCATAATCATTCGCGATGTTCAATTCGTAGAAAATAAATCATGGGATAGAACCGTAAAAAAGACAGTGAAAATAATTAACACAATGGAGCATGGTGACACACAGAATGAAGTGGTACAAACACCATACACAGGACAATGCGCAGTTCCATCTACACATGGCACCGCAACGCAAATTACTGTGCAAAATACTCCAGTAAGAACAACAAGTGCATAGTCCACACCTAGAGTGCAACAAACACCAACAAGTAGTCTGAATACTTCTACTTCTCTAGATCCAACATTAGCAAGGTTGTTACCAAGAAATACAAGAAGTCTATGTGACATATATAATGAAGACACAACAAATTCATTCTCAGTTTTTGCTCTGTTTTCACAAATAGATGATCCATTAACTTTTGAAGAAGTTCTCAAAGAAGATGTATGGTCACGAGCCATGGATGAAGAAATCAGATGCATAGAGAGCAATCAAACATGGAAATTGGTAGATGTACCTGATGACAAGGATGTCATAAGTGTCAAGTGGATTTATAAAACCAAGCAAGATGCAGAAGGAAAGGTAAAGAAGTACAAGGAAAGATTAGTTGTGAGAGGCTTTACACAACAACATGGAATTGATTACAATGAAACATTTGCACCAGTTGCACACATGGACACAGTCAAAATAGTGTTAGCAATTGACACGCAGAACAAATGTCCAGTTTATCAGATGGATGTAAAGTCAACATTCTTGAATGGAAACTTAGAAGAAGAAGTATACGTGGAACAACCACAAGTTTATGAGGTTCCAGGACAATAAAACAAAGTATACAGATTAAATAAAGAACTATATGGATTAAAGCAAGCTCTCAAAGCTTGGTACAGTCACATAGATTCCTATCTCACACAGAACAGATTTCAGAGAAGCGAAAATAAGCCAGCATTGTACATCAAATCAAATCAACAAGGTAATGTGTTAATTGTTTGTTTATATGTGGATGATTTTATATTTACATGTGACTTTGGCATAGAAGATTTCAAGTTGGTCATGAAGGATGAATTTGAAATGACTGATTTGGGGCTAATGAGATATTTTCTGGGAATAGAAGTGCACCAGTCCAAAACTGGTATATTTATCTCACATAACAATTATGTTCATGAAATATTGAAGAGATTCAATATGGTGAATTCAAAAGCATCACCAACACCTATCATAACAGGATTGAAGGTAAGCAAGGAAGATAAAGGGTCCACAGTGTATCCCACATTGTTTAAAATACTGGTAGGCAATCTTATGTATCTAACAACAACAAGACCTGATATTATGTATGGAGTGAGACTAATATCAAGGTTCATGGAAACTCCAAAAGAATCACATTGGAAATAAGGAAAGAGAATTCTAAGCTATGTTAATGGAACAAAAGATTTTGGCATAAAGTACTCTACTTCAGAAGATTTCAAACTCCTTGGATACACTGACACTGATTGTGGAGGCAGTATTGATGACAGGAAAAGTACCTCTGGGTACACATTTCATTATGGAATAGATATGGTATCATGGGAATAAAGGAAGCAGCCTATAGTGACACTTTCTTCAGCAGAATCAGAGTACGTCGCATCCACAAGCGCAGCTTGTCAAGCAGTATGGATCAGAATAATTTTGAAAGATTTGTTGCAGGAATAGCAAGAACAAACTACAGTTTTATGTGACAAAAATTCAACCATCTTGTTATCAAAGAATCATGTGCTTCAAAAGAAAAACAATCACATTGATACAAGGTATCATTTCATCATAGAATTGGTGAATAACAGAGAGATCTGCTTAGAATTTTGCAGGTCAAAAGAACAAATTGCAGAAATTTTTACAAAGGCTTTGGCAAGAGATGCATTTTAGCATCTGCATAGTAATATGGGATTCCACGCAGTAACAGATGAGTGACGGTAAAATGAAAACTCAATTTTTTTTATGTAACTTTCTTTTGAATCCCGCCAACTCATAATTAAGGGGGAGTGTTGGAAATTGTAATTACAAGTTGGTGAGATCTTCACGACTTCCTCGATTTGTTTGTTAGTCAAAATCTATCAGTAGCTAAAATGTTAGTCAGACAGTCTGACAGTTTGTAAGTGCAAAGTCGCACATCTACTCAAAAGTTAGTCGGAAAACAAGAGAGTTATAAATGGAGCATAATTCTATATTCTCGAATTAAATTAAGTTTTTGAAGAGTCAGTTGTATTTATGGTAGTGTTTAATGTTGAGCTGGTTTTAGCTTCTGTATAAAGTCACATTCAGAGTCTATAATAGTCTGATTCACTTCAGTTAGCAGAGAGAGAGAGGAATAGATACACACACAGATAGATAGATAGATAGAGAGAGAGAGAGAGAGAGAGAGAGAGAGAACCAACAATAGCTAAAGAATTGGTAGAAGAAGTATTAGTTATGTGATTTCATTCTGTAATCTAAGCGCACTGCGCCAAAGTTCATTAATATCAAGTATTTTGTGTTTAGACAAGTTTCTGTGTTATTTCTGAGTTTACGTGCTAAAGCATAGCACTGTTTTATTCCACATTCGTAAACCATTTTATTTAGTGTGTGTATTCACAGCACACAACAATATAAGAAGTCTGTTCACTATGCAGTGGTCTTGAGAACTCTGTCATGTAACATGTTTGGTGCATAGTATTTTAAATGGCATTGTGCAGAGTAGTTTGCGTGCACCTCGTCGACCCTGCAATATTTTCGATTAGCAAGTTGCTTACTAGCATCGTACTACAATTTTTTATCCAATATTCATTGATGGTCATTGGTTGGTTGGCTTCCTTATCTCTATCAGTGGGATATTTATTTTATGCCGGTAGTCACTCTAGACTCCTAAAGAATAACTAGAATTTTTCTTTAAGTAAGATTATGAAACTTTTTTTTTTTTAATTTTGTTGGGTTGTGCCACTTCTGATTTCTTTCTTTACATCTCTAAATTCTCTTTCCATTCATTGTGTTTTCCTACTTGTGTATACAATATAGTATGATATAAAAAGATTTGGCATTAAAAGGCAGCGAGCGTCGACATAGAAAGGAAAATACTTAAGGAGGTGAAGGACCAAGCAGTGGATCCATGCGACATAGAAAGGTAAATCCTTAAGGCGGTGAAGGACTAGGTAGTGGATCCATGCAGTTGTTGAGCGGAATGCGCCTGCAAAAACCAATAGAGCAGATGATCTGGATTATGTTCGAAACAAAATGAAAGCAGAGAAATTACAATGAAATACTCATGAAACTTGTGAAACAGAGAAATACAACAATACTTTATTTCTATTAATGAAATAATTGTAAAGAGACTGTAAAAATACATTGTGAAAGACTCGCTAGAATGGTGGCACCTTTATCTCTAAGAAGATATGCGATGGCTATGAACATTCACAAGAAGATGATTAAAATGGGGCTCTAAAGGATTTTTTATGCTAAACAGGGGTGCAAAAAACCTAGACATCCAAAAACCTAAACCTAGGAAGCCAAAAGTCACATGGGCCACATTTGGTTAAGTTAGTACATTAAATTCCTGGGGTCGTAACTTTTGCATACGATCTCCAGTTTAGGCCTGTGATAGCCCGCTAAAAAGGTCTTGGATTATGTTCAGAATGAAATGAAAGAAGATAAATTACAATGAAATACTTATGAAACTTGTCAGAAACAAATAAATACAACAATACTTGATTTCTATTAATGAAAGAATTGTCAAGAGACTGTAAAATTACAAAGTGCAAAACTCGCCAGAATAGTGAAAACTTTATCTCAGAGAAGAGATGTGACGACTACACTCATTTGTAAGAAGATGATTACAATGAGGATCTGAAGGCCTTTTTATGTTAAAAAGGAATTCGAAAACCCTAGACATACAAAAACCTAACCCTAGGAGATGAAACGCCAAAAGTCATGTGGGCCCCGTTTGGGTAAGTTAGTACATTAACTTAACGAGGTCCTAACTTTTGCATACAATATCCGTTTTAGGCTTGTGATATACCGTTGGAAAGGTATTTTCAATAACTATGCATTACAATATGAAAATATAACTTTGTCTATAGTTTGACTATGGTGAGGAAAAATAACATTGTTTAGCATCACAAAACGACCCTAGAAGTACAATAAGATGTGTTGACATGAAAACATACAAAATAAGCCATTTGGACTAGGTGGGAGGCCACTAGTGTCCACTTGGAAGATGTGTAGGGATCCATATATCCATGGAACTATAGAAACCACAATTACAAATAAGTATAGAAGAACGTGTTGAACTAAAAACTGACAAAAGGAGCCAGTTGGAACAGGTGGGTGGCCAACAATATCCACCAGGTTCAATCCTCCTCCCTTAGGAAGAATTGTTCTCCATTGCATTGAGTGCCCACGGAAGAGAGGAAAGCATGTTCTGAATCTAAATCTTGGTGATCTGCATGCTTTGCTGGAGAAGTTGTGTTGCTTGTTCTGTGGAAGACTGTCACAAACCGGTTGTTGGCGGGGTTGAATATGCACTCCACCAGCTTGTTTTATCTAGGTTTGACGAGGCATTTTGTAGGCACCATTGTAGGTGAAGACACAATATCTTCTTTCTCTTTCACAATCTGTTTTTGCTGGGTAGAAGGTGTTGAGGCCGCAGTGGCTATAGCGGTCTTTTGTGCATCCCTTGAACAAACTATGAAGATGATGAATTTTACAGTGTGAGAGATTACCTTGGGGCACTGTTTTGGTGGAGCAGTAATTGGAACTACCTCTGGTATCTGATAGAGATGATCTCCCAAAGTAATAATGACACTATGAGGTATATACTCATAGACAATATGACGTCTCCACATATATGGTTGGCCCAAAACAACATCACATACATCAAGAGGGGAAACATCACACACTACCTCATCCTTGAAGGGTTGGATTCCATAGGACAAGATACATTGATGGATGACACAGATATTTGGTCCTTGGTGAAGCAACATGATGTTGTATGGCTACGGGTGTGGTGTTGTCAACAACCCCAACTATTTGACGGCCTTAGATGAGATTAGGTTCTTCTGGATGATGTTCCCAACAATGAAATGCAACGAGTTCCCCTTCACCCACATATGTGAATGGAAGAGGTGCTCCCCCTCTTCAAGATCTATTTATTCTTTTGGTTGAATTGTTTTCATTGTGATAGTGGAATTGGGGTCTGCATCA
>JASDQU010737302.1:70693-131899 GCA_032191745.1 Picea mariana
TAGCATATCAATTGCATTGAGAGGGACGGAGTTAGTGTGTAATAAGCATATATTTGATTTTTAAATGTTAAGACGTGTTTTTTGGGTTACTCGTGTGACATGGGTTCAGGTATGTCTATTAGGCCCCTGACGCGTACACTTCATTACCAACTCTTATACACCCGAAAGACATGATCATTTTTTAAGTTCAAGGTAAAATATAAATTTAATGTTTTGTTAATGGAAAAATGGTATTTTTGTGTAATCATTACGCATAAACATTTTCAATCGAAATTTCTGGTTTATGGTTTTCTTATCAGAAACGTGTTACATGCATTTAAAGAAAATACAGATTTATGGCAGATTATCAATAAAGAAATTACTGAACCCTAGCATAAGAAATTATATATATATATATATATATATATATATATATATGATTTAATGGAGGTTTTACTGATATATTTTTAGATCAATTTTTATTGAAATCTGGCTAAAAATTGTTGGAATTTCAAATTTTAGTGATTAACTCTGTATAATTCAAGTGCTTTGAGGGTTTTTCAAGGTGCTGAATCCATTTTTGAATTAAAAAATGCAGTGTAAACACTAGAAAATGGAGATTTCACCAATCCCATGAAAAGGTTCAAAAAATCCAATGTTTAAACAACCCTAAAAAAAAATAAGAAGAAAAAAACTTTAATAAGTAAAAACCATATTTTTGTTTGTAAAAACACAAAAGAAAAAGATAAAAGCATACTCATCATAGTTAAGGTCCTTTATCACTTATTTCTCTAGGTATTTATGACATAGAAAATGGTTCAATTAGTTATAACAGTTTCTTTGCTGAGAATTTGGAATTTAAATATAAAAATCAATCCTAAAATGATCTGATAAGTTTATGAAAATAAGTAAAGAAATAAACTTATGAAAACAATTAAAAAATTAGTATGAACTTGTATTTACTATAAAAATAAAATAATGATTTTAAATATTTACTATTTTGAAAATATATTTAAATAATTAATGATAGTTTGTCAAGTTTCGGATAGAGGAACATGGTCAAACTCCCATTATGATTCAAGTCTCACTTAGAGTACACTCCCTTATCATGGTTTAAATGTCACCTAAGACATACTTAGTGGGTCATGTTCAAATCTAAGTTAGAACGCACTCCCCTAAGGTTTAAATGTCACCTAGGTCATATTCATGCTTGTACTTATAATCGCGATGTAAAGCCTCACCATGTGTCAGATAGGACACATGCATGCGCACATTAGTGTTTGCTAATATTTTCAACTCATTGCTATATAAAACCTTTAAGGTCTTTAAAGAGTATAGGAAGATAATCATATACGTTAATCCTCATTTTATTGAATTCGCTTTTGAAATATTTTGTAAATTTATCCGAGATGAAGAAGTTTAATCCATCTTCACGTTATTGAGTACATTTTTTATATTTTTGTAATCTTATCGGGGATGAAAAAGATTTTAATATTTTTGTAACCTTAGGATGAAGAAGTTTCATTAAACAAATATTTTTATACCAAGAGATATGTTGATCCAACAAAGGGCGTGTTTTCTTAAAAACTTTTGAGGCTGAATATTGAGTACGCTTTTGATATTTTTTTTAAATTTATCTGGAATGAATAAGTTTAATTAAACAAAGATTTTTATATTAAGAGACATGTGCGTTTTTTCTTAAAAACTTTTGAGGATGAAGAAGTCTAATTAAGTAGAGGTGATCGTATTAGGAAGAGACATGTTGATCCATCAAAGGGCATGTCTTCTTAAAAGTATTTTGAGGATTATAAGAAGAGAAATAAATCTCTTGTCATGGACATACAAAGAGTAAAATGTAGGATAGAAATGGTTTGGAAATAATAATTGGATTTGTGTTATATGAAAAATAAAGAGTAAAATGTAGGATAAAAATTGTTTGGAAATAATAATTGGATTTTTGTTATATGAAAAATAAAGAATAATAATATAAGTGGGAAATTATGTAAATCTCAAAAAAAAAATTATGTAATTATTATGATGATGAGAATAACATGAAGAAGTATAAATTAAGGAAGGAAGAAAGTTGTCAAGGCCAATATTACGAAGAAATATTTTGGTTGGCAATGAGGCATTGCAAAGAGACAAAAACCATTGTTATAGGTGAGGAGAACACTGCAAGAAGCAACCACAATGTCCGAGGATAATTGTTGTTTGTTGAAAATTGTTTACCCTACTTGAAAGAAGCACATAAGACACATAGAATCTAAATTCATTTGGGAGTTAGAGTTTTAAAGTCATTTTTTTTTTAAAGTAGATCTTAAAAATGGATGACATGTAAAAGGGTATGTAGTCTTTCCTTTATGAAGGATATGTCCATGAAATTTTTTTATCTTATCTGAGAGAAAATTGGCATGGTGGAAGAGCATGTGGATCTACAAATACCATTAACAATTAGAAAGAAGTTCATATTGAATAATATTCCTTACAGCCTTTGTTTGAATATGAATTTCATTTCTATCAATTAGTTAGAAAAATGTTCACATGTTAAATTCATGTTCATAGTAAGTGCATGTTCTTTACATTCTTTGTGTGAATATGAATTTCATTTCTATAAATTAATCAGAAAAATGTTCACATGTTAAATTCATGTTCATAGTGGGAAAGTGCTTGGTAAAGGACAAGAGGAGATGAAATAATATTTCCTTAAAAGTGGAGGCACAAGGTTTATACAAATTTCAAGAGAGGTAGTGATTGATGGCATGGTGGAAGAGCATGTGGATCTACAAATACCATTAACAACTAGAAAGAAGTTCATATTGAATAATATTCCTTACATCCTTTGTTTGAATATGAATTTCATTTCTATCAATTAGTTAGAAAAATGTTCACATGTTAAATTCATGTTCATAGTAAGTGCATGTTCTTTACATTCTTTGTGTGAATATGAATTTCATTTCTATAAATTAATCAGAAAAATGTTCACATGTTAAATTCATGTTCATAGTGGGAAAGTGCTTGGTAAAGGACAAGAGGAGATGAAATAATATTTCCTTAAAAGTGGAGGCACAAGGTTTATACAAATTTCAAGAGAGGTAGTGATTGATGGCATGGTGGAAGAGCATGTGGATCTACAAATACCATTAACAACTAGAAAGAAGTTCATATTGAATAATATTCCTTACATCCTTTGTTTGAATATGAATTTCATTTCTATCAATTAGTTAGAAAAATGTTCACATGTTAAATTCATGTTCATAGTAAGTGCATGTTCTTTACATTCTTTGTGTGAATATGAATTTCATTTCTATAAATTAATCAGAAAAATGTTCACATGTTAAATTCATGTTCATAGTGGGAAAGTGCTTGGTAAAGGACAAGAGGAGATGAAATAATATTTCCTTAAAAGTGGAGGCACAAGGTTTATACAAATTTCAAGAGAGGTAGTGATTGATTTATAATTGTAGTAGTGAAAATTCACAAGAGTTAGTGGTGATCCTCGCAATCTTTGAAGGTCATCTCAAATTCAAATTCTATCTTGATATAGCCATTTTTTAGTTCCTAAAATTTTAACACATTTTTTTCAGAATCTTTCCATGTGTTTTTCAAAAAGCATTCATCAAGATTAAGAGAATTAGTACTCGTCAACAAATTATTTTTCTAACATTTTAAATAATAGAAAAAATGGAGAAACAAGCAAAAGTTTATGGTTCCAACAAGGCTTCTTTTTCTCATTGTAGAAGGATAACGAAGAGGTAAGAAAATATAAATTATATAAGAAAAAAAATTGGTTCCCCAAGATGCAATCCCTTAATGAATAACTCATTAAGGAGGTTGAGAATTTAAAGAAAGAAAATAGTAGAAAAGGAAATGGGAAAAGGATGATTCAAGCGAAGAATTGAAAAACAAAGATGAAGAATCTACCAAAAGATTTAAGAGAAAATTTGCAAGAACGTTGAGGAATCCCTAAATACTAACGATGTAAAATCATAAATGTAATCTATAATTAAAAAAGGATGTTAGAATTTGATAAATGGGTTGACATTGTAGCTTCAAGAGGAGAAAGAATACAAGATACAAGAAGGTCACGGAAAGATACTTGAAGAAGTTGAACTTCATATAGAGAATGTACATGTCAAGTATGATGGTAAATTATCTCCAAATATAGAGTAATAAAAGACTGAGCAAAGAGAATAAATGATGCCATTGTCTCTTAAAAGAATATATCCAAGAATTAAAACTAAGAATAATTGATTTTGGATGGATGGATCATCATCAATGGAATGAAGAAAACGAGAACATAAGAAAATCGTATTACTTGGTTTCATCACATGCGAAATATTTAATTGCAAAAATTTGAGGATGAATCTTTTTGGAGGGTATGGGGTTAAATGTATATGATATGACCCCAAGAAGGGCATATATGGGGATAAATGTAGATGCAACGTGTAAATGTATATGTATTATGGTGGACCTAATAATAAAGGGGATTCATGTGTACTGTATGAATACACACACACACACACATATATCATGTATTCATTATGGAGGACACATGAATTGTTATGTATGAATGTATTTGTTTATTTGGAGGAGGTTCTCCTATTCTCAATGGATTTATTGTGTAACATATCTCTCTTATTTATATTGGATTTGTACTACATGCTCACATTGGTCTAGATGGTGTGTACTTTTGGTTTATGGTGATATCTTAAGATTTTAAGTACACAACAATGTACATGCCAAGTATGATGGTATTATCTACAAGGATAGAGTAACAAAAGATGATTAATCAAATAGTATAGAGGATAACATTTTTTCTAAAAACAACATAGATGAAATGCATGTGCAAAGTGAAGGAAAACCACCAAATGTGAAATCGTATCGGCACTCTCATTATCAAGAAAGATTTCAAGGAAGACTTGAACGTCAATATCATCATTATCAATGAAGAATATAGATTGCTTGTCACTACACATGGAACAAGGAATCACAAAAGCACTCTTCAAAAAACTACTATCAGAGACCAACAACCACTACAAATTGGAGAAGTTACAACAACAATATATGGAATCAAATGAAAGAAAATTATGTAACAAACAACCACCAAATATTAGGACCAAAAATAATTGATTTTGGATGGATGGATCATCATCAATGGAATGAAGAAAGAAGGAACATAAGAAAATCATATTAATTGGTTTCATCAAATGTGAAGTTGTTAATTGCAAAGCTTTGAGGACAAATATTTTTTAAGGAGGGTACTATGTTATGACCCAAGGGGGGCATATATGGGGTTAAATTTATATGATATGAACCCAAGAGGGGGCATATATGGGGATAAATGTACATGTAATGTGTAAATATATTTGTAATAGGATCAGACTAATAGTAAAGATGACTCAAGTATAGTGTGTGAATAGGTATATATATAGATCATGTATTAATTATTCAGGACATGTGAATTGTCATGTATGAATTTGTTTGGGTATTTGGAGGGGGTTCTCCTATTATTTAAGGAATTATTGTGTAATTCATATCTCTTATTTATATTTAAATTATGCTCCATGCTCAGATTGGTGTATTGGGTGTGTACTTTTGGTTTATTTTGACATGTTAAGAATTTGGTTCATAACAATTTCCATACTCTTAATTTATGATGAATATTTTATGATAATGAGATTATTAGTATGAAATTTTTTATGGAGAGGTTTATGAATCATATACTATGTCAAATAAGTTCCTATAACTTGCACATAACTAGGCTACAAAAAAACGCTTAAGAATTTTTTTTAGGAAACTATATTTGAAGCCAATTATCCATTTTTATCGGTCTACATCTATTTCTCTTTAACTAAATCATGTTTTTAAAATCAAATCATACCATTTCATTGTCTCGTCTAAAAAACTAAGGAAGGAGTTTCAACCTAGTCATTATGTTTTTGGTTGATGACCATTTTACAAAGAAATTTCCTTAAGAATTTTAGATGATGTAAGAAGATTATGTAGTTATTAAATTTGTTTGGTGATAACTTGATTCAATTTATATTATGTATGTGAACAACTTGGCTTAATCTCTTTTGGTGGAAGACGGGTCTCTCGTAATGCCATTCACAGAAAGTCGTTCCACATAAATCTGTTTACATAACAGCAAACAGAAAGCCATTCAACCAAAGAAGGTTGGAAATCACAATGGGAAGCCAGGGAAATCATCTTAGCATCTTCTACAGCTCTTATAATGTTTTACATGCATTTTATAAAGGCACCTTATACAATGAATGGGCAGTCATCTTATCATCTTCTACCTCCTCATATTATACAGGTATAGGGATCATCTTCTAAAGGAGTGTTCGGGGAGTCTCTTCTTAAGGATTGTTTGTGAAGTGGGTGGGTTCGATAGAAGAGCCATCGAGAGAAGGTCAAGGAGGGAACGGGTGGTTGTTGGATTTCCACTGCCTTCATACGGGAGGTTACTGGTCCTACCTATCACTGTTCAATTTGTAAATTTAATTACCTTCTTTTTTTATGGCATTGAGTTGAAACAAGTGAATGTAAAAGGACATCAAATATAATCCCCAAGGATACAACACAAATTAGATTTTATTAAATTTTTTCACATTTACTAATTAAATAAGAAGTTTAGAAAACAAATCTGATTTACTACCTTTTAGGATGGAATATGTTTGATCGATTGCTTCTAAACCATTTGTGCATTACCCAATCATCACAATGTTATATAATAGACATGTATAATATGGAAGAGGTGATAATTCTCCATGATTTTATCTATGGGCGTTATCCCATTTATGAATGTTCTATAAAAGATTCCCTATACATTACAAATAATCACTAACACTACAAATAAATACAATACTTCATTTGACCACAAAAGGAAGACACATTCTAAACCATATAAACACTCAAAGATGTTGAATATTATAATCCTAATGAAGATATGGCCATCCACAACACTTTAATTCAAATATTTAGTATAATGGAAAACTACTCAAAAATTATTAAAAGAATTTGCCTTCTGGGACAATTTTACACATTCCTCGCATAATGGTCAACATAAGTGTCAAGAAAAGGTCACAACTAAATAGTTGACATAGTGTGTAAAGGGTCTCTTAGCAACATACTCCGCACACATGTTTTAAATGTGTTTCAAGGGAAAAGTCCTTTCAGGAACCACACACGATGAAGGAATTTGAATTGGATAGAATTCAAAAATGATTTGAATAACTCTTGAAAAATCACTTTCTCATATTAAAACATTTTAGACTTTAGATTTATGAGTGAATATAAGGATTGTATGTAATGCACCAATAGTGAAGGTGTTGGGAGATTCTCCAATTGACATAAGGAGAAGAATATATATTTCATAAACTCTTATAGTGATAATAATTCAAACATTACTCCAAACTTGTTAAGTTCCCAAATCCTAGGTTTGGCTTAAAAGCTTAATATCAATATTCATGTGTATAAAAAATTTAGGTGATAATGTCAACACTACAACATCAATATATCATGCATAAAAAATTTAGGTGATAATGTCAACACTACAACATCAATATGTCATGCAAGAATTACACAAAGAGAAATGCATATTAATTAAAATGTTAGAAGATAAACTTCATTCACCCATAAAAAAGTGATTTACAAACACATATATGTAACCCATGAACATGATAGAGTTGGGAAACAAACAAAAAAAAATGCCATTTTTCGTTGGCTATACTTTCACATCCATGGAGTGGACTTACAAAAATCATCCATTACATTTTACCAATTACATGGAGAGAAAAATTTTACCATTTCTCACAAATTTGAAATAATTAAACTCTTACATATAAGCAAAGTGTAGTAAAAATATCACATTTTAGAGTATGGATTCAATTATCGATCAATTCACAACTTTTCTTTTCTAGCATAACTTTTTGTAGTTAGGAGATTTACTCTAAAATTGGTGAGTAGGGGTTATGAAATTCCCATCATTTCTTTACCATTTTAATCCTAAGTAATTCAATTCTCTCAACAGTTCAATTTTTATGTCAAATTATATCTAGTAACATGGTTTGCATTCCATTATTACGCTGAAAGGCGTATACCTATTGGAGATGGGCACAATTAATGATCTTTTAATCTTAAATTCTAATCTGATGGTTATGCATTGAAGATGTTGGTATATTCTTAGTCGTCCTCCAAAATCAATGGGTCGGATTTATTGTTGATAACTTCTTTGCATTTATAAATGCATCCGTTACCCTGTTTACTTTTTAACATTTACCTAATCATATTAAGAAGTTATTGTAACATCATATGATTGCCAGGTTTAATTATTCTTCATCCCTTTATCAGTGAAAATTACGTGGTTGAGATGTAAAATATTTTCTTCATGCATAGTATGGCGTTTTTACTGAGTTTTTTTTAACTACAAAGTTTTTTTTCTCAGCCATCCGCCGTAAATCTTTCGGCGTTCACCAGCCGCGAGATAGCGGCTGTACTAGTCATATCCAAATTAATAATTAGTCCACAACCATTACTTTCACTTTCACTTCAGTGCTTTTTTTTCAATTATACAAGTCAACAATTAAAATCTAAAAATTCTAGAACCTTAAGAAACCACAAATTATACCTAACTGAATTTTGATATTCCAAATCCGAGATGTTTTCCAATTCCTTATACTTCCCAACCCATAATTGGCCAACACGTTTCCACCTTACGGCAACCAATGGAAACTTATTTTCGTGAAACCCCGAAAATTATGTACAACAACTAAGGGACATACACCACTGATGGGTCCCCAACTATTAGACTTAGTTTGCAAGGTAAATTGTTACAATGGACTCGTATGTTATATATATATATATATATAAATATATAAAAGCAATGTGCAAGTTAAATGTGTGCATATCATTCTTGGAATGTATAGAATTTTATTTTTGATCCGATGAAGTTCAAGGCTCAAACTTAATGCCAAAAATTTAAAGACTAGCCAATACCGCAAACAAATAGTAGACAAAAACATCCTTCACAAATTTCAATTAATGTTAATATGCGATGATGGATACGACTTGTAACATCAATTTCATTGTCTTTAAATGAAATTCTTAAAGACCATTGATTCACAGCTTATAACACTATTAAAAAGCAATCATTTGACACATCTCGCATTCATTTAAGTATATATATAGAAAACAACAATGTTGATGGCAAACCAATATTTCATATATGTAGAAAGCAATTCAAAGGATTTATACACCATTTATATAGTAGGATAATATCTCAACTTGCCTTGAGCATTTCTAGATCTTTGTATAACATAATGAACTCCTCTAGAGACCTAAGATTACCTCTTTCAATTGTTTTAGTTTATTAATACTAGTTAAACATATATGTAAAGAATAAAAATGCTTGGATAGTCTACAACTTTGCAAGAATAGATCAGGATTGTTTCTTTTAAGTTCATATAAACTTAAGTGTTGTAATCATGCTTTGATATCATTTGTAACATCACCTAGTTACCTCTATACACAGTCAATATTCAAAATGGTGGGGTACTTAAAAATTTCCTTCACCAACCCAATAATTAACTCTAATACCAATTTTTAAATCCCCTTTTTTTTCTTGAATGTACAAAATCATGACAATGAATTCGATTACAACTCCATGATAGTTACCAGATTAATTTTTTTCATAAAGATTGAAAAAACAACTGCCATAGCATCCTTGGAATCTCCCAAAACCTTCGTTCATGCCACATAAGAACATAGTGTAAGCTTGCAATAAAGGCTCCACAAGGGCACACTACAAACCACACTAATGCTATGGCATCTCCCAAAACCTTCGTTCATGCCACACAAGAACATAGTGTCATCTTGCAATAAAGGCTCCACAACGGCACACTACAAACCACACTGCAGGGTACGTTTCCCACCATAGCTCAGCATTGGTTTAAGATGCCATTAAACACATTTTTAGATTGGTAAACCTTGAAGAACAACCACCCAAAAGGGGTGTTTTACGTAAAACAACTTTTGTTGATGTGTAGGGTGAATCTAGTAATATTTATGAATTATTTCTTATATAAATTGTGGGTGATACAGAGAATAACCAGAAATTGTATATTGAGGTTGCTCAAATTTTTACATCATCCTTGATGAAAGAGCGCTTTCCTTGAGCATTTGACTTTGCCAAATCTTGAAATTTATCCTTCACGTGCAACTCATGAACCAAATACCAAATGTTCTTTGCACGAAAATGCTTTTGGCATTCCAGTTCTAAAGAAGGATATGACTTTTGCAATGGTTGTTAGTGAAATATTGGGATTCTTGTCAGGAAGTGTAGATATGACTCTTCCTTTTTGACATCTACTAGCCCTTTGATACCTGTAGAAACAGTTGAAGATCCATCCACAGTTCCAAATTTATCTGTATCTCTTAAAGATGTTTGTGCAACAAAATTGTAAATATCTATTCTAAGGGATGTATCCATGCGATAAACACCACGATTTTCCTCCGGAGGAAAAATCCCATGTGAAACTCAACTTATTGGTCGTACATAAGCCATTAAATCACTGTGCGAGTATTTTCTAGTACTCAAGGGGATATTTGGAAAAGAAATGAAGAATGAAATCGTCTATGGATTTGCATTTTACCAGACACAAAAGGCATTCCAGATGACCAACATTGTTTAAAAGACACGATCTGCGAAATGTCTTATCGAAGCTTCCAGGATCTGAGATTAACATTGGTGGTGATTTTTCTGTGATGGATGTCATTGATCGTTGTCAGACGAGGAATCCTCTTCATACACAACATTATAGTGTGGTGTCAAATCCTGTTCAATTAGTTTCTGATTTTGTACATAGATAATCTTCTCTGCATTTTCGTGAGCTCTCATTCAGAGATATGGATGCCATTAGGAAAAATACCCCTGCAAACTAAATTGTCTTGATTTAATGCAAAATCCTTTTAAGAAAAATGCCTCTATGCTCTATTTGTAATGTCAATGGGAATTCTCAGAGCAGAGACTTCATGGGCGATTTCTACATATGGAAAAATCCTCCATATTGAGAATGAGATATAGGTAAATGCATGGAATCTCAAAAATACTTTTGCAAACACAAATTTTACAGTCATATAGTAATTTCAATTTATTTGTCCATAAACCATACATATTTTATAATAAAAAATATAACGAATTTCCAAAACAAAGATGAAGTACGTATCTGTGATGGCGATAATAAAAAATATAACGAGTTTCCAAAACAAAGATGAAGTACATATCTGTGATGGTGAGTGAACTCCAAGCAAGTGACTAAGGTAGAGAAAATTTCCAGCCAATGTAGGCTCTATCATATTAAATATTTTTATTATAGGGCACCTTTCTACAATAGGCCACTCCTTAGCCAAGTTATGATACAGACGAAGATGGACACTGTATTTTCTTGAGACTATTCTCTCAATCTCAAATCCATAAGATTACTAGACCAATATTTTACTATTTGGTTTTTGAAGATAGAGTATCCCTGGCACTTACTATAATACTTACTCCACACAACACAATAGGGTTTTCCTTCTCTACTTAACAGTTTCTCATAAATATTCTCTCTCCAATGCTCCAATGCTATTAAATGTGTGAATAGAAATTTCCAAGGTAATGTTCCTCAACTCCAATATAAATTTATTGGTTTTCTTGGCTCTCTTCCAAGTTTCAATGGCTTCCTTTCATGGTCGTTCTAATTAACAAATGAGAGTGACATTATAACACAACACTATTAGATTACTTGATTCAGTATACAATACATTTGTGGTTCATTATATAGAGTTCATTGATACTTATCACATCTAACTTATTCCCATTATAGGATGAGAGGTTGAGCAAATATCTCAACCATAAACATGAATCTAGGATCTCATAAATCCAACTCCCTAACAAACTCCTAATAATAAGATCATACAACTCACGTAGAGATTGACTCTACTTCTTAATACATCATATTAGATAAGTACGAATTATATATTCCAACACTCTCCCTTAATGACTACTTATCTAAATATCTTTGTGGTCATATCTTCATCACTGTCATGGCTTCAATTTTTCACTTGAGCTTTCTTTACTACGGGCTTCATCCTTGAACTTTATTTTCTTCCTCTTGCATCTTCTACCTGCATATAATTATTGATGTCCATATAAAACACAATCCATCTACCAGAATACATGAGTCATCTGTCGTTGTAACTGCTAGTTCTCTAGGAATTGTTTTCAGCTACATAGCTCATCAATGCTAAATTCTCCCTTAAATGTAACTTGGTCCCTCACACTCTGAGACTCACAACTTGGTCTCACACTTTGAGATTCTTCCATCTCACATCCCCACCTTGAATCGAAGATCCAAAGTATTTGATTCAACATCAAGCTAGCATATGAGTACACCTGTCACCCTCGTACCTACCCTAGTGGTTAATTCCACAACTTGATACAACAACCTCTCTATCTATGAGAGAGTATCACATCCTATGATCACATGCTTCTGTGCTACAACATGTATGCCTGTTTATGCCTTACTAACAGGGCTTAAAAAAAACATGGAGAATTTAGCTTGCCTATGGCTAAGCATTACAATTTGGACCATAACCTGGGGTGTCGGGTACAACTGATCATGCACCCCCTACAACAATTCAATCAGGTACATAAAATATCAACAATACTCTCACCAATCATATGCCCAATATTACAAGCCCATTACATATGTCCATTTACATCTCATCATCATTCTTGACCAAGACACAGAACCATTTCCCACAACTTGAATAAAATAAATACTCACAACTCAATCTCGCTTTTGTGACTTGATTTGGAGGATGTGTGAGTCTGAAGGAAGAGCACGTACACCTCACTTCATTTCGTTATAACACCTCCATGTAATGACGTGAACAACAAACTCCAACAATAGAAGCCTCTCGCTTTATGACTCATTTACTCAGCAATTGCAGCTCCTCTCCAAAACTCAAAAAATGAGTCCTCTGCAATATCATGGAGAAGGATTTGTCACACACCCTTCAACCTTGCCCTCTCCTTGGGCTTCCTTGTCCAAAATAAATTGTGAAGTGTCACCAACAACTATTATGCTTTGTCATTCTTTAGAAAACTTGCCAGGATAAATCCCACATTTCAACATTTGACTTCTAACTTCATCTCTCAAGGCTCTGTTACGAGAGTATTCATCTGCATGCTTAAGATCAGACGAACGTTGAAGGCATACTAAGAAAGGTGCAACCTCTTTTCCTTTTTGTAGATCTTCTCCTTCATGTTCTAAATGATAAAAGGGATCTGCCAGCTTCCCCCTCTCTTCATCTACAGGAAGAGCAAGAGTCTTTGCATCCTCTGTGTCGAATTCTTCATTTTTATGTTCTGCTCCACTAATTATAACATATTCACAATTCTTTGGATTAGTGTGGATTACTATCTCCTGTCTGCAACATGCTGCCTTCATACTAAAACTCCGTATCTTTGTGGAGTAATAGTTCCCAACTTGTTTTTTTTCAGCATTAAATCGAACACCCTTTGCGATCATGGATTGGCAACCACCACACCATATATTGAAAGGCATTTTGAATCTTATGATTAAAATTCTCTGATCTATCTTTCTTTCTCTCTCTCGCAATGCATGTTGTCCATGAAACTTGTTCAATAAACCCTGCTGTGGAGTCTATTCTGCGGGATAGTAAAAATTGTCTACTCTAGCAGCAGCAAGTGACGACATTTTGATTCCTCTAGATCGGACAGTCCGACGGTCTCAAAACACATCCAAGGCAATGTGGTTCGTTCTCTTATCTCAACCGGTGGCTCATTACTCCAATCTACGCTTCCTTACGCGGAGTTTTTTCCAAAATGCTCCTCACACGCAGTGCATGAAGAAACAATGCTCGTCAATCAATTTCGTTGGTCTTCGATTTCGTTTCGTTTGACACTGTAAAACAATTGTCCCATTCAACTCTTCCCACCCGAGGGTTGAAAAATTAATCCCACGTGATGCGCAACTCCTGTGCGTGCCCTCAGATCATCGACACCTCCACGCTATCAACAACCATCGGTTTGTGCGGCTAACTTTCTTCGCGGCTACTAACAATGACTATCTCTTCACGCAGGCAACTTCCAATCTCTTCTCACAGCCGACAGAGAACGTGCAGATACTCCAGATGATGCTTCACGGGATGCTTCACGCTAGTGATCTCGCTATCTCAGCCAATATCTTAGGGATCCGCCTCTCTCAAGATCCGCCAACACTCAGAAATCAGATTATTCCTCTACTCTCCTAATGTGCTTGGGCAATACCGTGAGGGAGTCACGCCCAGTCCTGACACTCTGATACCAAATTAACAAATGAGAGTGAAATTATAACACAACACTATTAGATTACTTGATTCAGTATACAATACATTTGTGTCTCATTATATAGAGCTTATTGATAGTTATCAGATCTAACTTATTCCCATTATAGGATGAGAGGTTGAGCAAATATCTCAACCATAAACATGAATCTAGGATCTCATAAATTCAACTCCCTAACAAACTCCTAATAATAAGATCACACAACTCACTTACATATTGACTCTACTTCTTAATACATCATATTAGATAAGTAAGAGTTATATATTCCAACAATTCTATCACATACTGTGGCAGGTTTTTTTTCTTAGCAAGAACTCTCATTTTCCCTATTTTTCTTTTTTTCCATAAATTAGTTCCTTTAACCTCTTGAATTTTAATTTTCCTTTTATATATAAAAATATGGTAAGATAATCCTAATCTAACTCTTCTTAGTTCCAAAAATGTAAAGAAAACAAGTTGCTAAAATATAAGAATGGTAGCTTAAATCTAAGAAATAGTTTATCCAGTAAAAAAAACATTCAAAACATACTCAAATACAAAGTATTTGAAAGGGTCAACCTAGGATATTACACAACGCAAGTGTGTTTTGCTTTGAATGGCGGCTTCACTTTGTGACGGATTACTTTTGCAAGTGGCGGCCTCTTCTATTTTGATGGGGTATGAACTCATTTCTGAAACCAGCATATGGCCCTTTCCTTTTGACAATTGCAGCTGCGGATTCCTTCCAGGCTGCTCTCTCTTCCAGGCAGCGACCAGAACAACGACAGAGATCGAATCTTTGCCAACCACTTTCTTCTTCCACGGGATGGCTCACAATAACTCTTGTTTTCATGTGGGATTATCTCTGTTTTCACCTGTAAATTCACATAGCAACTTTGATCTATACACACGAACAACTAGACAAGCGATTCGCCCTCTCCTTAGCGTTTCCTAGGCAATGCTTGCCTCAGCCCCTTCCCTAAGCTCTGATTCGAAATCAGAGAAACAATGCACAACAGTGATTCACACAAAAGGTGAGACGAATCCGTCTCACTATCATATTAATTGGTCGTAAAAATACATACATATATAGTATGAAAACAGGTTCATGACTCCTATAAATTTGGATCTGACATAGCCAAAATTCTAACAAGTTTGATTTTGTCGCTAAACATTCCAACAACTTGGTAATAATTCCAACATCTTGCTAATAATTATTTTGTACAATTATTTATATCAAGCCCTACCTTGATAACAAGATGGGAATATGATTATCAAAGGAGAGTTGCGCTCCGATTGCTCCTCACAGTGTAGTGTTTGCTGCATGACTGTGACAACGTCTATGCACTAACAATGGCGCCTGTACTGCTGGACTACAAAGGGAGGTGGCATTTCTTACAGTAATTATCCTTATTCTTTACTTAGCAAACTGTATATGTAGCATTTCTTTACAGTATTTCTCATTATTTTTTACTTCACCGAAAACACATCTATAACTTATTTTCAGATACTCCTAATTTATACAAACGCCATCAATTTTGTCCTTTTTTTAACACATTTGACGCAGGCATTGCAATATCTATGACTTATTTTGGGAGGCGTCTATCTGTTTTATGGTTTGTTTAGGAATCTGACGTCATTTTTTCATTGTAGAAATGTAAAAATGGATTCATTGGATTCATCATATTGAAAAAAATTTAGGACATTTTAATTACATAGAAATAATCATTCAAATATGCCATCTAACCATTTCTGGTAAGATTTTAAGCTAATATTTAAAAAAAAATAGTTATTTCCTAAATTAGATATATATATATAAAGTAAATATATATATGATGATGAAAAAATAATTGAAGTTGTTTAATAAAAATATGATGAAAATAAATTTAAAAAAATAATTTGATTTTTTTTATAGAAATATATAATACAAGTGAAATTATGTTAATTTCAAAAACTTTTTTTTTAATGTTGTTATTATATTTGTGAGAATGACATAGATAACTTTATTTTGAAGAAGAAGTAATAAGTTGTAGGGGGATATCATTTAAAGGTTTTGTGATTGTCAATGAGACATTGCAAAGATATAAACATCATTGTTATATGTGAGGAAATAGTTTTTCATAGAAAGTTGTTTTCTAAGTTGGAATGAGGACAAAAGGAAAGTAAGTTCATTTTGGATTTAGTATAGGGTGTTAAAGTTGATTTTTTCCAAAGGTAGGTTTATGAAATAACGAACCTAAAAAATGTCAAAAAAATGGAAAATTCTCATGAATTTATTAGGAAATCAAAGAATGTTTTGAAATCAAGGTAGTTAGCTAATATTTTAACATAGTTTTCTCAAGCTTATAAAAAACATAAATGTGACATATTTCATTTGTCCAGGTTGTGTCCAAGAAAAAAATATTTACTTTATGAAATGGAAAGAATGACATATGAAATGGAAAGAATGACATAGTGGAAAGGAATTGAGATGTATAAGTACACTTCATCATTATTAAGAAGTTCACATATAATAGTGTTATTTACATTCTTCATCTGAGTAGAACTTTGAATTTTATCAATTAGTTGCAGAAAAAAATTCACATGTGTTCATGTCTTCTTCATAGTGGGCAAGTGCATGGTAAACAAGAAGAGGAGGGGGAAGACTATTTCTTTTAACGTTGAGGCATATTGGTTGTATAAATTTCAAGATATGGTAATGATTGATTCACAAATGTAGTATGAGAAATTCATAAGAAATAGTGGTGATCCTAGCAGTCTTTTAAAATCATCTCAAAATTACTCACAATACTACCCATGTTCAATTCTTGAACTTCTTGTGCACTTTTTGGGTGTCTTCCCATGTCCTTTTTAAAATTATATTTCCAAAAGAGCATACTACTCATTAAAAAATTACCGTTCTAAAAATATAAATAAGACCAAGAATTTTTGGTTTCGATAAGGCTTCTTATCTTCATATAACTCGGCATCGCCCTACTTTCTTTCACGGTGGCTAGATTGTAACATTATTTGTCCACCTCTATGCATAGTCAATGGTCGAAACAATGGGGTACTTAAAAATTTCCCTCACCAACTCAATAATTAACTCTAATACCAATTGTAAAATCCCCTTCCTTGCTTCAATGTAGAGAATCATAATAAATGTGATTACAAATATTGTCATGACCATGATAGTTACTAGATAAATTGTGTTCATAAGGATAAAAAAACAACTTCCATAGTGTCCTTAGCATCTCCCAAAACCTTAGTTCATTCCATACAATAAAAATGTTTCTGATTGCAATAAAGGATCCACAAGGGAAAACTACAAACCACCACATAGGGAATGTCTCCCACCATAGCTCAACATTGGTTTCAGGTGCCATCAAAAACATTTTTAGATCGATAAACCCTGAAGCATTACCACCCAAAAGGGGCACTATAGGTAAAACAAATTTTGTTCATATATTAGACTTCCTTATGTATGTTGAATCTACTAATATTTATTAATTTTTTTCTATTTAAATTGTGGGTGATACAGAGAATCAATAACCATACATCACATATTGAGTTTTCTCAAATTTTATATCACCCTTGATGAAAGAGTAGTTTCCTTTAGCATTGGTGTTCCCTAAATATTGAAACCCATCATTCCTATGCAACTCATTACATCCATATCCCAAATGTTCTTTGCATGAAGAGGCTTTTGGAATTCATGTTCTATAGAGGGATATGAATTTTACAATGCTTATTAAGGAAATATTGTGAATCCTATCAACAAGAGAATCTAAATACGCCTCTTTGTCATCGACCAACCATTTCATATCCATAGAAACTATTGGAGATCCATCCACAATTCCAAATTTATGTATTTCTCTTAAATATGTTTGTGCGATAGAATAGTAGAAAAATCACTATGCTAAAGGATGTATCCATGAGATAAATAAAACGATTTTCATCTAGAGAAAAAATTGCATGTTAAACTCAACATTTTGGTGATATGTATGTCATTAAATGACTTTGCAAGTACTTATGATACCAACCAGTACTTATGATACCAACCATTGCATTGATAAGATTAAATGACAAATTGTTGAGTGAATGAGGCCCTTTCCAATCTCAATCTTGGTGAGGGAGTCTAAACAGAAATGGACTATTTTCCATCAAGGGAATATATGGAAAATAAGTGCAGAAAAATAGATTTTTTTGTGCCTACAAAAACTCCCATTGAATTTCCCTATTTCGAGAAAATTAAATCATCCCCCTATTAAAACTCTACAGTAACTATGGAAAAAGCAAGATAGTTCCTCGAATCTAAGAGTTCTTGTGATAATTACAAAAGAGGACAAGTTGAATCACTCTTCATTTCATTCCTTGTTTGTTGCATGAAAGTTATTTTTGGCTTCTATCGGATTCATTTAAAAGACTTAAGTTCAAATGTCTTGTTTTCTTTGACCAACATGTGTCTCTATGCTTGCTTCTAATTATCTCGCAAGATTTTCTCTTTAAATTTCTTAGAAATATATATTACCTTTTCCACATTTTCTTTTAAAGCCCATAGGTTGCATGCCTATCAAAGTATTCTCGTCAGAAAATATTGTGTTTTCGTAACTTGCCCGCACCCCGCGACCCACAATCCTATTAGGTTTCCATTTTTGGGATTTTCTCGCCGAGATGTTAATTTAACATTATGTCATGTTTTCTCTGAACCCCGTGACCTGCAAGCCTAGAAGAATCACTTTTTTTCTGGTAGAATAGCATGCCTTATTATTTGTCTCAAAACTCATACCCCACAACCCTATCAAACTTATCCTAGTAGTCTTTTCTCTTCGGGGTCACGTAATAGCTTTGTAGCGTAACTTTCTAGAAGTTCGAATACTACAATCCTTGCAAGAAAACCTTCGTAGACTATTCTCGTCGGGGTGGTAAATTCGCCTTGTGAGAATCTCCCTCCATCCCTCGACCCGAAAACATGTCGGGATTATCTTTGTGGGTTTTCTCTGTAGGTTTTCTTCATTGAAATGTTACGGTATCAAGTATCTACCTGTGAGAATTCCTCCTGCAATCCTATTTTCACGAGAATTCCCTTGCAAACTTGTTTCCACGAGACTTTTTCCTGCAAAATTGTCCCCATGAAAATGCTTATCATGTACCCTTCCCGCCTGTGAAAAGCTTGAATTTAATGCATTATTGGTTTGATGGAAGGGTGACAGGACACAAAGTCTAGAATTTATTGATTAAGCAATTTAAATTTATTACTCGAAGCATATGGTTCAATATAAGCCAGCGCAAGCATGTCTTTAGTTATCGTGATTTCTTTGCTTAAGTAGTTAAATCTATAGTGAACTTCATAACTTGGCATGAATCCCTTACTCCACTATGAATTGTATAGATTTGATTATCCTGAAATTTCTAAAGTTTAAGGATGTCAATGGAATCCCCTACCTACCAATTCCCCAACTCAGGTATAAACTCAAGAAACGCTTCTCATATCGGACACTAGTTAGTTTAATGGAATATAAGGGTGTCTCACATGGAGGGTGTCTCACATGGAATCAATATGAAATGTACAAAAAATTTAGCAATGAAGACTTTCCAGTAGAGGACAAGGATATAAAAGTGTACGAAAACATCAAGAGAAGTGGACTGTGTGCCATAGCTACCTAAGTGACCATTTTACCATACAACGATGCAGTTTAGTGGAAATATGCACACTTGTATTCTATTGATGTAGAAAGAATGCCCTTCAATAGATAGGGGTACTCTCTGATACACAATACCAATTAGACTAAGCCTTGTTTGGGTTAAGAGACCCATATGGATTTTGGACGAGATGCAATTACTAGGTTTGGGGGAATGAATGAATTCTTATGAATGCAATGAAGAATGCATATGAAAACTAAATACTTATATAAATAAAATCTAATCTATTCTATCCTAGCTAGGAGAAACTACAATAACTAATGAGTAGCCAAAAATGCCACTAATCCATGTGGATACTTCTTCTACATAGTTGTTAAGAAGAAAACAAGTTATATAAGACATTCATACAAATACATAACTAGATTATTCCAATATATGAAATCACATCCATAAACTACTCATCCTCTTAGTATAAATCATAAGGGAGAAGAAACCAAACTGCAGGATTACATTCGCACAAGAAAAGTATATAAACGAAACAACATTCTTACATCACATATAAACAATATAAAATCCTACTTGAAATAGTTCACAACAAACTAGCCATCAACAACACTAATTCTCTCTAACAAAATAGGCCCTGAGGGATTCTCAACAATACTTCAGAAAATAGTTCTTGAATTTACAATGCTTGAAGAACCCTTTCAAAATGTGTCTCTTCCTTTACTTATAGTATTTTCAATAAGTTCCTATGCAGTTTCCTTGAATTTTTCAAGAAGAAGTTGTGTTTGTGGTCATGTTATTTTTGTCGATGCCACTTTTGCATTAGCCTTCTTCTTGGCATGTCAGGATCTTTTGTCATCTGAAATCCTTCCTAGTCGGTTTCCCTTTCACCTAAACATGACATCATGGTATGTTTTGAAATGGTAGTGAATTACCTCTTCTTCCTAGCCATATTCTGTGTATTCCCATCCATGCTTGTGGTAGAGGAAGTGTTTCTTTACAATGTTCATAGGATCATGTCTCCAGAATTTTTTCTCTCCAAAGTCGAAAGATGTTAGTATGCCCACTTCGTCCTAAGCCAAAGGAATATATCCCAACCCGTAGTGGAAAAGGAGGCCATATGGCCTTCTTTCCCCTCTAGAGAGTTGGGCCCACTCCGTGAACCATGTTCTGATAAGTAATCTCCTATTAAACAATCTTGTCTTGAATGAATCTTGGAAGAAAATGTGAATATTTGGTGGCTCAATATCTTCTTAAGTATGTTTCATATTCCAAAAGGTACTAGCATCATATTTTTTGGACTATCACCTATGTTGTGTCCTTCATAAACGACACATGTGAGTCGAAGATGAGCTAGAACAATGGCACTAGGAAGTGATCACATGTATTTTGATATTATATCTGATATGTGTGCTTCCATAGAACCTTGAAATAAATGTGGATGGGGGGGTTGATTGGCTACCAGACCCAACCCATTTATGGATATGGATGGCAGATGCATACCCTGCCTGAGAGATAAGAGGACATGTGAAAACTAGGAAATTTCCCAGGAACAGTTTCCTTGACTGCTCCAATAGCTTCTTCGAGAGATGTTGATAGAATTTCGGCCTAGTTGAAGGTTGACCTGACATATGTGATGTAGTAAATAAGAGGTACCCATGTTATCAGGAATTTTGAAGCATCACAATCCCCATACAATCTACACAACATCACCACCTCATATTGGTAAGGCATTTTCAACAAGTTGGTGGGGTATTCACCCAAGGGCCTTGATTTGAATGGTTTTTGGGGCTTGTACTAGGCCTTCAAAATATACTTCGACCTAATCAATAACTTTTTATAATATTTCCATCCAGTGATCTCTCTCCTTTATCCAGGTGGTAGAAGAAAGCTATTGTTGATGTTTGGAAAGATGCTTTCGGCTATTCCCTAGCATTGAGAATGAATCTGGTCTCCAAGTTCACATGCCTCACTATCCATGAAATGGTCTCAGCGCAAGGAAACACTGTTGCATGTGTTGCCACCTTTTACAGCTTGTTCTTTCTAATGTTTTTAAACATCATGATATCAGAGCCATCTTCTTCCCCTTGGGAGAATATTTGGTTTTTGAGCATATGGTAAACCTCACCCCATTTTATTGATTTTTCTTTATCGATGAACGATTTATTATCATCATATATGGGTCCTGGGATGTCTACTTCTTCCTCCTAGAAGCTTCCAATTGCAGAGGTCTCTTCCACAGGGGCCTTCCTGATGCTTTGTGATCATTTGTGGGGTGACATAATTGAATCTACAAGATATATTTTGTCATTAGTTCACTAGAAATACCAAATTTCAGATAGAAACATCAAATCCTTACTATTTTAACTAGGCAACGAATAGAGGAAGAGATGGATTGGCTTGCTTTAAGGCCTTTCTGGAAAATCAAAGAGTTAATGTCTTAGGCATCGATACACACTTGTATCGATGTCAAAAACTTCATCCACACTGACATAGAGAGGTGTATCATCATCTTAATAGTAAATACTTAAGAAAGGAGAATGAAAATTGACTCCTCAGGCAAGGCATCACCTAGAGGCCAGGGAAGAAAATCCATGTTTCGTTCAATTAATCAATGAGAATTACAACATATATATATGATGACATACAGTTTAGAAACAGTTTGAAATGGTTAGAAACTAATCACCACAACTAATCTCTAGTATCTTTAAGTCTCCCCTTTAATGGAGAAAGGATTGACATCCACACCTAACGTCTCTCTAACCAGTTCAAATTTTAGCTTCCCAACAGGCTTAGTGAAAATATCAGCAACATTTTCACTAGTATTACAATACATTAAAGTAATGTCATTAGACTGCATCTTTTCTCGAACAAAATGGAACTAAGTATCAACATTCTTTTTCCTTGAATGAAAAACTGGATTATTTTCCAACTTGATTGAGCTATGCTTATCACATTTTATTATCGTATATTTCCTTTGTTCTTATCCAACATCTTGAAGTACTCTTATCAACCAAACAACTTCACAAGTTGTTTCATACAACTCTTTATATTATGCCTCATTGGATGACAAAGATACTATAGGTTGGTTCTTACTGCTCCATGAAACAATCGTAGATCCAATTTGAAAGGCATAACTTGTAGTAGATCTTTGATCATCCAAATTTCCATCCCAGTATGAATGTGAGTAACCCGTCAACTAAATATCGAATGAATTAACATATTTAATACCATAATAAATTGTTCCTTTGAGATACGCGAGTACCCCTTTCTCTGCATTCCAATGGATTTCTATAGGTTTAGCCATAAATTGACTTAACACACTAACAAAATATGCTATGTTAGGTCTAGTTGTAGTGAGATAGTTCAAGCTTCCCACCATCTGTCTATAAATTGTATCATTTAACTCCTTGAAACCATCATCACATTAAATTTCCATGTTTTGTTGCATTGGAACATAAGAAAATTTACACTGATCCATTTTAAACTTCTTAAGTGATGCTATGACATATTTACCTTGAAACACAAAGGTTTGACAAACATTTCTCCAGACTTCAAGACCAAGACAATAATGTAACTCACCAAGATCTTTCATTTCAAATACCTATGACATTTGAATCTTAATTCCACTAATCAATTTTTTTGAATTTCCTATAATAATTAAATCATCAACATATAAGGAAATCAATACAACATGCCCCTTTTCATAAAATTTGGTATACATATTTGGATCACTTTTTCTCCTCATAAAACCCTATTGAAGAAAGAAGGAATCTATCTTCTCATACCATGACCTAGGTGGTTGTTTCAATCCATACAATGCTTTCTTTAATTTACACACTAATTGTTCCTGACCATTTTTCACAAACCCCTCTGCTTGAGTAAGGTAAACCTCCTCCTTTAACTCACCATTCAGAAAAGGAAACCTTACATATAATTGGTGAAGCTTCCAATGGTATTTTGTAGCTAGTTCAATTAACATCCTTGTAATGTTTAATTTAGCTATTGGTGCAAATTTTTCTGCATAATCAATGGCCTCTTTCTTTGAATACCCTTTTGCCACCAATATGGATTTATATTTATCTATACTACCATATGCTTTGAATTTAGGTTTGTATATCCATTTACATGCCACGGAATTTTTATCTTTAGGCAATTCAGTCAATTCCCAAGTTTTGTTTTTCATTATAGAGTCATATTCTTCCTCCATTGCTTTTCCCCACTCTTCATGTTCATTAGCTTCATTAAAACTCACAGGTTCTATGAAATTTTAAATATTACTCATCAAGGCATAATTTTTATACTTTGTAGGTGGATGAATGTGTCGTGAAGATCTTCTCAATTGGCTGGTCACTTCTCCATTTTGTGAAGATTCTTCTTCGTTGTCAGATGTATCCATATCACTAGGTGCATTTTCCTGTTGTTTCTTCTCTTCTTTGACCTCCTCATCTTCAAGAAGTATATGCCACCCTTCATGATTGTTGTCTTCATTATTTCCTTTTGTCTGCTCATGGAAAATTAGATCTCTACTTGCAAACTCTTTGTGAGTAGATGGATCAAACAACTTATATGCTTTGAGTTCTGAACAATACCCTATAAAAATACATTTTATAGCTTTAGAATCAAGCTTCTTCATGTTCTCCTTTGGAATATGTGCAAAAGCCTTACACCCAAATATGCTCAAATTATTAATTGTTGGTTTAGAATCATACAAGGCTTTGAAAGGAGTTTAATGATAAATACACCTTGTTTGGATTCTATTCTTTAAATAAACAACAATGTTAATGGCCTCAACACAAAAATCATTTGAGATATTCTTACCTTTTATCATACTTCATGCATACTCCACCAGAGTAAATCTGTTTTTCCTTTCTGCAACTACGTTCTACTGTGGAGTGTGGGGTACTATAAATTGTTGTACTATTCCATGATCTTTGTAATAATTGATGAAGTTCTCTAATATGTACTCTCCCCCTTGATCTGAGCAGACAATTTTGATGGATTTTCTTGTTTTCTTCTCCACCATGTTTATAAGTTCCTTGAAGTATTAAAAAACGTCACTCTTTATCCTAAGGAAATAAAACCATGTGTATCTTGTGCATTCATCAATAAATAACAAAAAATAATAAGCACCTCCTAGCGACATTGTCTACATTGGTCCACAAATATCAGTGTCCACAAGTTTTAATAGATCTCTTTTTATCCTATCCGGATTAGAAGGGAATTCATCTCTTTGTATATTTCCTAATGCACAACCTTTAAAAGAAGCATACTCATTATTCAACATAGGGAGTCCTTCACCAATACTTGTTTTTTTAATAAAAACAAATCATGATAATTAATGTGACCATACCTTTGGTTCCAAATATTTTCTCTAGGCATAGTTGCATAAATCATTGCTTGATGATTCTTTCCAATGACATCAAGTTTGTACAGACCTCCAAATCTGACTCCCAAGGCAACAGTTTTGTAACGATCCTGCAAGTCCGTCTTGAAGAATTCGACCTTCAATTTTTGATTTGTAATTGTGGACACATAAATCAAATTTTTCTTTATCCCAGGGACATGCAAAACATTGTGAATGTGTCTAACAGTACCATTCGAAAGTGTTACTGGAATATCTCCATATCCCTTGATTTGATAAGAACAATCATCTCCAAGATAAATATGGGGACCATTATGTTTTTCTTTAAATTTTATATACCAATTCTTGTTACATGTCATGTGAATTGAAGCTCCAGAATCAACAAACCATGCATCAACATCATCAGTTTCAACAGACAGTGAAACAATAGACTCAAACAATTTGAGATATTTTGAATCACTATTCGGGTTTTCTTCTGCAAAGTGTCCTGAATGTTTTCTATTTTTATGCCTAGCCTCATCATAATTTTTCTTCTTATAACATTCTTTGGCAATATGTCCATTCCTACCACAATAGAAGCACTTAGGTTCATTTTTATTTGATGCTATACCTTGATTTGGCTTTGGAAATGAATTCCTCTTAAATGAACTTCCTCCTCTACCTCCTTCTCGTGGTTTCCCTTTAGGGAATATCTTCTTTGTCCATAGTGCTAAGTATGAATTATGAGGCTTAAAATTTTTGTGCCTCTCTTCCTCTTGCAACAATATACCGATCAGTTCCTCAAAAGTAGGACCTTTCTTCTTCTCTGTAAGGCCTGTTATAAACATTTCATAGTTCTCTAGCATTCCATTTAGGAAAATTGTGATAAGATCAATGTTTGACACTTTTTCTCCTATATCCCCCAATTTGTCTTTCATGTCTTTAATTCGCCCAAGAAACGTACTAAGAGACTCATTTATATCCATTTTTATACTTAGAAATTTACTCTTTAGGAAAAGAATATGATTTGTATTATTAGTCTGATACAGATCTTTTGTTAAAAATAATTAAAAAGTACCTAGGCAAGTGTTTCTCATCACCTAGGCACCTAAGGGGTGAGAAAGAGCTTAATGTGGACCCTAGTCATTTAATTTGTGAGAGACAAATTAAAAGGTGACTTTTTGAGACTTAGGAAAAGTGGGTGACTTAAGTGATTGTATTTCCACCATTGATCTCATCTAATCTCAACCGTTGGATGAGATGACTCTTGAGATTCCCTCATGAGGTCGACTAGGGTAGGAGGGTGTACCCATTCTTGGGTAGATGAAACATTTTTGAGAGAGAAAGAGAGCAGAAATTCGAGTTTGAGAAAGGAGGCCATTTTTGCAGAGCTAGGGCATGCATTTTGAGGCAACAAACTAGCATGCACTTCAAGGAATAGGTACAACATTTATTGCAAGTCATACTATGTGGATTGAGCAGGTCGCACATCATTAAAGAAGGAACATAAATCGAGTTGAAGTACAGTTCAGAAATGAGGTTGTACTGTATGGATTTTTGGCTGACCGTACAGTAAAAAAGTGGCATGGAAATTGAGGGAAAGTACAACCATGTTTAACAAGTCGTACTGTATGGATTCCATATGGTCCATACTTCTACTTTACTTGCACAAAATTTGAGAAAATTTTTGTTCGCATTTTTTGAGTGGTTTTGGAACATTTCCCAAGGCATTTGTACAACATTTAATGCCTAGATTTGAGCTGTAATAGTTGACACATATTTCTAGTCAATCGTACAACAGGGAAGAGGCACAAAAATGAGGAGCAGACCTGTACATGTGTGCAGGAAATTCTATCATGAATTTCGAGGAGTTTGGCTTAGGTTCTGTGTGAATGCTTGGCATGATTTTCGAGATAAGTTTGTCAATAAATTTTTGAAGATGAATATGCTATAAAATATTTTATTTGAAGCTCTGAAATAATAAAAACGCCCTCTCTCACCAGTTTCCCCTTCTGGGTTTTTCCAGGATCATTGTTAGACCAAAATTCATTGTGTTAAATTTTCTGAGTAATGTGTTGTTGATATGGTTTTATTTTTGCATTAAATATTGTTCAGAATCCTCATGTTTTAGTTCTGAAAATTTTATTATATGGTGAGTTTAATTGGTTGTCATAAAACTGGGTTTGGGCATTAAACATTGGTTGAAAATCAACGAGACTTGAAACTGGGTGGGGTCTGAAATTGTACATGGTATCAGAGCTGATTTAAAGAGAAGAAGATTTATATCAGCAAGTCAGAAAAGTGGGACAATAGTCACTTCACCAAACATAATTTTGAATTTTTCATTTTTATTAGAAAAGGGTCAATGGCTATAGGTTTGAGGGTTGAGGACAGACTTGATGGGGTAGATAACTTTGGTGCTTGGAAGGAGAGGATGATCTTATTGTTGCAAGAAAATTAGTTATGGGATATTGTTGAGAACTCCACAACAAATCATGTGAATGTACCTACTGATGCCACTCTTCTTGCAGCATACACCAAGAAGACTATAAAAGCTAAGAGGATTATTCTTGATTCCATCAAGGACCATTTGATTCCTCATTTGACAGGGAAGGCAAATTCCTATGAGATGTGGGAATCTTTGACAAAGTTGTACCAGAATACAAATGAAAACCAGAAGATGGTTTTGAGAGAAAAACTAAAGAGCATTAAAATGACCAAAGTTGAAAATGTGGTCACATATCTTTCTAGGTTGGCATAGGTGAGAGATGAGCTTGGATATGTGGGGGAGGATATTGCTGACAGTGATCTTGTGAGGACAACATTGAATGGAGTTTCTAAACAATGGGTTGTTTTTGTTGAGGGCATTGTGGCTAGGGAGAAGCTTCCCAATTGGGAACGTCTTTGGGATGACTTTGTTCAGGAGGAGACTCAGAGAGGTTATGTGCATGGCAGTTCATTTACAAGTCATGATGAGGAGAATGTGGCTCTTGCTGCCAACATCAAGAAGAAATTCAAAAAGGGTCCTAATGGAGGAAACAAACCGAAGGGTGAAGGGAAGAAGGACATGAGCAAAGTCAAGTTCTTTGCATGCCACAAGTTTGGGAACTATGCAGGACAGTGTTCGAACAAGAAGAAGAAGTAGGCAACAGCTTCAGCAGTGATGGAGGAGTTATCCGCCAATTTTGATAAGGATTTTTCCTTAGTTGTGTTTCTTTCCACTGGGACAATTCATTTTGATGTGTGGTATATTGAAAGTGGTGCCTCCCGCCATATGACAGGTGTTTGTGAGCACTTGACAGATCTTACTCAGATTGGCGATCTTGAGGTAGTGCTTGGAGATGACTGGCTGGTCAAGGCAATTGGTAGTGGGACTGTATCATTTCAGAGGGAGTATTTACCTTTGATGTTGTTGAGAGATGTCCTATATGTTCATGGCTTGAAAAAGAACTTAGTGTCATTTTCTTCTATTGAGGATAAGGGTTATGAGTTTTTGTTCCATGATGGGAGGTTGATCCTTTTCCCCAAGGGGTCCAGTATCACTTCGACCAAAGTGATTGGGACTCAACATGAGAAGTTGTACAAGCTCATGTTCCAGCTAGCAAGGGAATTATTTCATTCTACCAACAACAATTATCTATGTGAGCTATGGCATAGGAGGATGGCACATTTGCACCATGGGGCTTTGAGGGTACTGAGGGACATTGCAACTGTTGTTCTAGATTTCAATACAAAGCACCAGGAGTTGTGCAAGGGGTGTGCTTTGGGAAAGTACACCAAGACTGCTTTTCCAAGTAGTGACAATAGAGCAGTGGGTATTCTTGATCTTATTCATTCTAATGTATGTGGCATGATGTGTTATATTCATTTATGACTTCTCACAGAAGTATTTGATTTTATTCATGAATAACAAAGGACATGTCTTCAATTGGTTCCAAGAGTTCAAAGCTCTTGTGGAGAACCAGACTGGGAAGAAAATCAGAGTTCCGAGGATAGACAATGGGGGTGATTATACATCCAAGGAGTTCATGAAATTTTGTGCATGAGAGGACATCAAGAGCGAGTTGATTGTTCCTTACAACCCATAGAAGAATGGGGTTGTTGAGAGGAAGAAAAGGGTCATAGTTGGGGCTGCTAGATCCACGCTACATGATCAGGGGCTGCCACTATTTCTTTGGGCTGAGTCATGCTACATTGTAGTTTATCTACAAAACATGAGTCCACACAGGGAAGTGGGTAGTATGACTCCTGAGGAGGATTTCTCTGGGAAGAAGCCTGAGGTGGGACACTTTAGGTTTTTTGGGTGCCTTACATATTCACATGTCCCTTCTGTGAAGAGGACAAAGCTAGAACCCATGACATAGAGGGGGATCTTTTTTGGGTATAGAGAGACTTCTAAGGCTTTTCGCATATACATTCCTTCGTTGAGGAAGAAAATTTTGAGTAGGGATGTGATACTTGAGGAGGATGGAGCCTTTATGAAGTCATGAGGGACAGATAGGGGTGAGAAGTCATCACCTCAGATTCAGGTGAGTCTACAACAGACTTCAGTGACACAGAGTTCGGGTCCACCAGTTTCGGTTATGACTAGTCCACAGGTGACAGGGTCATAGATGTCAGGATCACAGGTTAATGGTACATAGGTTTCATGATAGAGTTGTCTATATTCTACTTCAGGATCACAGTCTTCAAGAGATGGGATTGAGCAGGGAGAGTCCCCTACATAGGACACTACTTCAGAGAGGAGGAAGCCTAAGTGGCTTCAAGATACTTTGAGGCAGAAACATGGTTCAATGGGGAATCTCAAGCAGGTTGTGAGGGAGAGTAAACCTCCCGAGATATTTTGTAGTTACATCGTGATGGTGAGCAGTATCAGGGAGTCTAAGCCTTCCACCTTTGAGGAGGCTACTGGTATACAGGTGTTATAGCAAGATTTTCCGCACAATTGCTATCTTGCACAGAGGGCCTTTTTCCATTTCCCTATGCAGACTTGTCATCCCTTTTTGATGAATCTAGAGCTAAAAATACACATTTTTCTACATATATACACCCTATCTGCTATACATCATGCGTATACGCAGTATGCTCCACTCCAGCCCACGTACATCAAGATTTGTTCCAGAAAATACAAAAATGGAGTCGGGTTTCCATGTCACGACAAGAGATCTCTGATCCTTGGCCTTCAATATACTGGAAACATTCTGACTCATCCCTTCAGTTGCATTTTGAAGGATATAAGAGAACAATTCCGAGCTATGGAAAATAGGAGAGAGCATTCAACTTTGAGAGAAAAGTTACTTTGAATAAATTACTTCATATTGAGTCTGCATCCCTTTGTCCCTCAAGTCTGAACACAGTCTTTATCCCCCAAGATATTTCCTTATTGTTGAGAGAAGCTCATCATCTCGCTACTATGAGCTTTCCTTTGGTGGAGGATTGAAGTTGTGGAGGCCTATTTGGAAGAAAATTGGTTTCTTGGTTTAGAACCGTGTCGACACGGAATTCTATAATGTTGCCACTTCTACTGATCAATTATTAATAGAAATACTCCTTTCCCGTCCTATTGGTATCATACAAATATATGATTATTATCCATGGGCATGTTTGTAATGTTTATTAATGGATTATTTTATCTAATGTGCTAACCCCATTATATTATATCTATGTACTTGTTTTGCTTATTTGTTGAGAACTTGTTGCAGGTATAAAGCTTTGTGTCGAAGTGCTCAATGGTGGAACATCATCAAACGTTGGATCGAGGTAGGCCTCTTTCTTATCTTGCACATTATTTTGTATAGCATATCTTGGAATTGAGTCAATTTCTGCAGTCATACCTATCTATGATGGCTTACCCTTGGCCATAGAGAGTTTTTCCCTCGTAACAGAATTGGTGACTCCACTGGGGAGAGATCTTCCTTCTAAGGGTTGAAGTACTTTTTCTTCTTGCATTGCTCTTTTTCCTTTGTTTTTTTTGTCGTATCACTGCTTGAGAGATTCTGTTCACTCCGAGTCTGAGTTTTCAGCCTTTTTTCCCTTGCCCGACCTTGTTTTAAAGCCTGTATGCTCCTTTTGCCTCGACGGTCGCGTGTACATGCGTGTTGTCTCACTGCAAGCTGCGTATATACACACTTTTCGCCTAAACAGTCACGTATGCCACTTTCCCTTTCTTTTTTTCTTGGTTTAGTGACTGTTGGGTGGTTTTGATGTTTTCTGAGCCTTCTTAGGTCTCTATAGTGCCTGTTGAGCTTCTCTGGGTTGACAGGAAACCTGTTTGGAGTTGAATTTTTGGGCGTAGTCTTTCTCATTGTTTTTCATTTTTGGTTTTTCCTTGAACCCTGGTCTGTTTGCTTGGCTGCATGGTATTTTTCTTGAGTTATTTTATTTATACACAGTAGAATTCATATATCAGGGTTTTTTTCAATCCATGAATTTTCTCTTTAATATGTTGAAAATACAAAAAATAGGCATTTTGCATTGCTTGGCATTTTTGTCTTTTGAATCTTTATCATTAGCTTAGTGAATTTAGTGAAATATGGCATTTTACTTCTGAATTGCGGATTTGAAATTGAAAATTGCATTGTTTTTATACGCATATCATTCATAGAAAAGTTAAATATAGACTTTGCATTATATTCATATTTAGTTTCTTGCAGAGTCATAACATCATGAGTTTCACTTCCATAACTTTTTGAGTAATCATGACCAATAAAATTTACGCTTTAAACTAAAATTGATTAGTCACGATTTTATTTTTTAGGGTGCATAAACTAGTCTAGGATTTAGTGCCTTGGAATAGGATTTTGTGAGTAAACTTCTCCAAAGCAATTAAATCAACATATGTGTCTGAGACAGGGAGTTGAGAAGTCCATTGTATAATTGGTAAGATCAGGAGGCTCCTCTCACACTAGAGTTGATCACGATGTCGCGCAAAGTTAGTTGAAGGGATAACCCCTGGATACTCACCTAGCGTCAGAGATATTTCTATGGATTTATTCGTATTTGGGGATCTTGCTAGTACCCATACCTCTGTGAGGGGCGGTGATTTCAAGGTTTCGGTCTTTTCTACCTTGCCCATATGGTGATCCGGACTTACGACTGCTCGCATGTGCGTCGGTTATACAGTGGTTTATTAGTTTTTTGACTTAGGTATCTCATAGGTTACTTGCAGGGTTTATTTTTCTTGTACCCTGGGTCAGATAGGGGTCGGACAATGCACAAAATTTATGGAGGATTACCTCTCTGGGGGGATCTGACCAACTGGTTGTTAATCCCACAAGGGCCCTTATAATTGATTTTGTTACCTCCAAACTTTAGTGAGGAGTCTTAGGTCCCTCTTGGACGAGACATACCTTCTTTAGCGAGGGAGTCCACTCATCCACTTTAGCCCATTTGCATGCATATTGGTCATTTGGATTTTTGGTATGCTCTTTGACTACTAGTTGGCCTTAAGATTTATTTATTTTTTTCAAGCCATAAGTCGTCATGGAGTCAGACCAACATCCCCGCCGGTCCCATTGGTTGTTACAGTTAGCACTGGATTTTGGGTTCTTGTCTTCTAAAATGCATAGCATTTTTAGAAGTAGTACACACACATCGACCTTTCACACTTGTGGTTCCACAAGGATGAGTACTGATTCTAATATCCAGAACACTGGGAGTTCTTTGATTCCCATACCCACTATAGTTAATGGCACCCCTTCAACTCCAGTAGGCTGCAGTTGTAGTGTCGCAGGCTTATACCAGTACTATGGATCGGCCTGTAGTTAATGCTTCCTCTCTTGTTGCAAACCCTTTTGGGGTTCTTGGTCATTCGTCAGGTTACAATGGTCAGTCCATCCCTATGGCTTCTAGTCCATTTTCTTATGGTATGCCTAACTTCTCTTCCCAGTTTTCGACTACCATCCCAACTGCTGGCCCCAATGCTAGCCTTGGACTTGAGGGAACTACACCTCCTTACACTCCTTTTCCATTTGGTGGTTCTCATATCCCCCAAACGAATCCTAATGTAAGAAGTGTCCATGTTCTTAACCCTGAGTCTAATCCTTTTACGGCTGGACGGAACAACTGGTAGACAAGTTCTTCCCTATATACCTACCTGCTCGGTGTCGATTCCGAACAATACTTTTGGCATGAAGAATTCACTTCAATCCTCCGGGTTCCCACCTGGAGGAGGAAAATATTACACTTTTTGCAACCCCCAACTCGGATCTAATCTGGTTGGGGGAAATTTTCACAATCCTTATCAGAACACTCTTGCTAGAATGATGCCCAACCCACATTATACAAATCAGCCTAGAGGAGGGCCTTATAATTCCATACAGGGCTTTGGTTCTTACCAGATTCCTGTGTGGAATGTAGTTAACAACACACAATCTTTCACGGGAGGATGGGGCTAGATGTCGCAACCCCGCCTCCCTTTTCTGGGCACGCTCAATGTACCAAACTTGTCTAAGTTAATGAACGACCTGGTGAGTCATGATCCCACATGGCCCACCATCCCCACCATACTTCCTTCAGACATTCCAAAGTTTGAGGGTAAGAATGGAGAGGACCTTGGTGAACACGTCACTACCTTTCACCTTTGGTGCTCATCGAATTCCCTGAACCATGATTCTATTAGATTATGATTGTTTCAACACACTCTCATTGGATTTTCTTCGCAATGGTACATTGAGCTACATGGGGGGACATATGGGTCATTTAATTAGTTGGTGATTGTATTTATCAACCAATTTCAATTGCCCATTCATTACGATGTTGGCCTCAAACTTTTGTCGACTTTATGCCAGGACATCGCCACTCACATCTCGGATCATATCCATGAGTGGCATAGATGGACGCAGTTGATTAAGACTCCTATACCTCCAACATTTCTACTAGAATGGTTCTTAAACTCTTTACACCCTCCTATTTCGAAGGACATTGCTACGTCTGGGGTCTCCAATGAGAAAGAAGCTATCTTTAGAGCCCAACAGTTAGATTTAATATATGCTCAGTCTGGGATGTTATATCACATTCTTCCAGAAGCACCGCAGTCAAATTATGATCCTAGGAAAAAACTCGGACCTAATGCTGACGACATTGTAGGGTATGCCAATGTAAATTCCACAGACTCGACGATGAATTTTGCCAGAGGATCAGCTTCGTCTGCATCCTGCAAACCCACCTAGTCGGCTGATGTACATTGCATGCAATCGTCGAAAAACCCAAATGGTGACCAGCAACCAGATGGGTATAAAAGGAAAGGTCAAAACAATCGTAAGGGTGGGGAAAATGGTAAAAAACCAAAGGACAAAGATAATAATGAGAAGCAGAATGATAATGCTGGAGACGGCAAGAAAGAGAAACGTAAGGTGAAGTTTCCTTGTAAAATTTGTACCGATGACCACCTTACACATTTATGCCCCAAACTCGTGGAGGCTGTGAGGCTTTTAAATCTACCACCCGTTGTGCTGACAAATCCATTCCCACATAACCAACACTTAGCCTCAAGCTCTGCAAACACCAGAAATGCGGCCGGTGGGAGTCAAAACCCGCCACCGCAAGATGGCGATCACATATGTATCAACATGGTCGATGCGAAAATTGATATAGCCACCCACTCTAAGATTATAGCTCTATGCAAGCTAACTCTGGTCTAGAAGCTCCCTCTCCTCCTCTGGAGATGAACTTACATATTAAGAAACCAGAGCCACTACCTTGTATTCCGAAAGAAGTACTTAAGTGTTGTACCTACAATCCTAATGCTAGAACCACCTAGAACAACTCTATTGTTGAGGACCTGGGCCAAACCCCTTGTGCGATGTCAGCTTTGGAGGTACTCCAGACATGTCCCTCACAGAGAAATTCCTTACTCTCTGCCTTAGGAGATCTTGAACCTAGTCACTCAAAAGTTATCAAGTTTGATGTCACGGATGTGAAGCCTTTCTTACCTTACCATGTGGCTTTCCAAATCCACGTGGAGTATTCCAAGTATACCATTAAATGTGCAATTGTTGATGAAGGTGTTGCCACCTCCGTGATTTCCCTCGTCTATTGGAAATCTCTCGGTTATCCAAACCTTTCCAAGTCATTGAACATGTTGACTCCATTTGACGTTCATTCCTTCCACCCTCATAGTATTATCCCTGTTTTTCCAGTCCAGTTAGGTGGGAAGATAGTAGAGGTGGAGGTAGAAGTAGTTGATGCACCTCTTGATTATAACCTATTACTAGGATGCAATTGGACCTATGCTATGGTCGATATTGTATTGTCCATCTTCCATATGCTTTGTTTTTCTCATCAAGAGAATATCATGACCATCGACCAGTTATCCTTTGTGTACTCGAGTCCTAACGCATATGTTGGACTGTCGATCCTTGTGATCGACAATTCTTATCTGACAACTGAGAATATCGGTGTCAGAATGTATTCTTACCTCATGGGTACCTTCGACTTCTCGGTACCGATTCACCACGTTTACACCATGTCTAGTAAGCATGCTTCAGCAGGGAGGTCCATTCCTTTCCACACTTCCTATCTTAGTGATCCATTGAACCTACCTTCTTCGACTTTGTTGAGTGAAGGTCAGTTGCATGATGGCATTGATATGCCACTATCGGCAGCAGAGATTGTGTATCAAGTTGTTCTTGACTCTTTCGTTGATCTTGATCATGTTACCTCGCAGACGGACGAGGAGGATCCTGTTCTTAGGCTTGTATGGGACACCTTGTTTTCTTGTTCGGATGATTTCTTAGATGAGACTTTTCCTTCGGACGAAGCCATCCTCGAAGCCATGAATGGTTCTAAGATACCTTGGGATGATATGCAACATCGATCTTATTTTCTCCTGAGTCTTGAAAGAATCGAGCAAGATGACTTTCGTTCTACCTTGAGTGAGATAGTTGGTCATGCCATAGTTCCACTTGATACACACGACATTTATGTCAAAGGAAATATGGAAAGTATTTCTCATACCATCTCAATCGATATCTCTTGTACCCATGGAAAGATTGAGAATGTAAATATAGGTGTGGATTGTTCGCCAGAATAAATTATGATCTACACCGAACTCTTCAGAGAATTTCGAGATGTATTTGCTTGGTCATATGAAGAGATTCTAGTGATCGAACCTCATATTGTCGAACATGATATTAGAACTTACCCAGATGCCAAACCTGTTCGACAATGTATTAGAGCTGTAAATCCGAGGAAGGGCCCTGCTATTAAGGAAGAGGTGGAGAAGCTACTTAACATTGGCTACATCTACCTGGTTCCCTTGACTGAATGGGTATCCAACCTCATTCCTGTGAATAAAATGAAAGGAACCATCCGGGTGTGTATCCACTTTCACAACATGAACAAGGCATGTCCTAAAGATAACTTCCCCACGCCTTTCATTGATAAGATTCTCGATGAGTGTGCAAGAAGCAAGATATTTTCTTTTATGGACAGATTTTCAGGATATAACCAAATCCAGATCAAACTTGAGGACCAACACAAGACGTCATTTATATGTCCTTGGAGTACTTTTGCATACCGAAAAATTCCTTTTGGGCTTAAAATTGCCAGAGAAACCTTCCAACGTGCCATGACTTTTTCTTTTAACGATCTCAAGCACATAGTTGAAGCCTACCTTAATGATCTTGCTGCTCACTCTTCCAAGAGAGTGGATCATGTTATACACCTTCAAAAAGTTTTTGAAAGATGTCATTACTATAGAATCTGGTTAAACCCTCACAAATGCATCTTTTGTGTTAAGTCTGGTCATCTCTTAGGATTTTTAGTTTCCAAGACTGGGATCATGGTAGATCCTCTTAAGGTTGAGGAAATACTTCAGTTTCCTCCCCCGTGCATGATTAGAAAAATTCAAGGTTTACAGGGGAAATCTAACTTTCTATGTCGGTTCATAGTGAACTATGCCAATATCACTAAGGGTTTCATGCACCTCTTGAAGAAAGACACCCCTTTTATCTGGGATGAGCGAGCCCAGGAGTCTTTCGATGCTTTGAAGAAATCCTTAGTATCAGCCCCTCTACTGAACTCTCATGATTATAGTAGAGATTACTTGCTATATATTTTTGTGTCTGAATAGACGATTGGTATGGTTCTAGTTCAGGAGGATGATGAGCTCCATGAGTATGTCATCTACTATCTTAGCTGAAATTTATTTGGTCCTGAGCTTAATTACTCTCACGTTGAAAAGATAGCTTTGGCTTCCATTCACGTTGTCCAATGCTTATGTCACTATATATTACTTTGAAAGACTACAGTGGTTGTCGATGTCAATACATTTCAATACGTCCTTACTAGACGTATCATCGAGGGAAAATATAATAAATGGATTGTCATCTTACAAGAGTTTGATCTTGACTTCACTTCGGCCAAGTCCAAGAAATCACTAGTCTTCGCAGAGATAATATCTGATTTTCTATGATTAGATGAGGATGTTATCCATGTTGATTCATTTGGAGATGAACACATTTTCCTTGTCTTGTCATCCGACCCCTGGTATGGAGACATCGTTATATATCTTCAAACCTTGAAGCTCGCTCAACATCTCTCGCGAGATGATTGACGACGTATTAGATACGATTGACGACGTATTAGATATGAAGACAAAAAGTATACCATCGTCGGTGACACTTTGTATCACTGAGGAATATATGATATCTTGCATCGTTGCTTAAATCATGAGGAGGTTGAGTCGGTCCTAAACGATTGCCACAAAGGGGCTTGTGGTGGTCACCTATCTGGGCTTGCGACAACCCAAAATATATTTTGAGCCGGTTATTTATGGCCTACTATCTTTATAGATTGTATAGAAGCGGTTAAGAAGTGTCACCCCTATCAGGTGTTCACTTGAAAAATGCGCTCGCATACATCCCCTCTTCACCCAGTCATTACCATTGGTCCCTTCACCAAGTCGGGTGTAGATTTCATCAATTGCAACCCAACTTTGGCTGGGGGGAATCAACACATTATCATGGCCATCGACTATACTAAGTGGGTCGAGGCCATGCCTACCATAAAATCCGATGGGAATACTACAACCTTCTTCATGTTCAACCACATTATCACCTGGTTCGGTATCCCAAGTGATATTGTCACTGATCATGGCAGTCACTTTCAGAATGAAATGATGGTAGAACTAACATCTAAGCTAGGGTTTATACATGGTCATTCATATCCTTATTACCCCCAATAAAATGGGCAAGTAGAGGTTGTCAAAAAGTATCTCAAGACCATTTTATAAAAAATTGTCAGTCGGAGTAATTCCAATTGGCACATCATGCTATATCCTGTGCTTTGGGCATACCGAACCTCGATTAAGACTGCCACTAGTTTTTCCCCTTTTGAGTTAGTGCACAGTGTGGAGTCGATCCTTCCTATTGAATGCGAAATCCCTTCTCTCAACTTGGCAGTCAAGTTGCTACCTGACACTTGATATTTAGAGCGATGCCTTGTGCACCTAGAGAGTCTTGATGAGAAGTGTCAAGATGCCTTTACGGATATCAAGGAAAATAAGAAATGTGTCAAGGTTCAGTATGACAAGTCTTTATGTCCCTGGTTGTATGATAAGGGTGAATTGGTCCTCTTGTATGACCAAGCTAAAGAACCACTAGGGCTAGGAAAGTTTAAACCCATGTGGAACAATCCTTACATCGTGCGACATGTTCTAGAAAGAGGAGCCTACGAGTTAGAATATTATGAAGGGAATAAATTGGCCGAGCCCAGAAATGGGCTCTACTTGAAAAGGTACTACACTTGAGCCCTAGGCTTGGGCAGAACTCTTTTTATACTAATGTAAATTTAGTGTATATACATCTCTTTTCCCCTTTTCTTTTGTCTTTCGCTTGCTTATCAAGTTTTCCCTTTGTTGGCAGATGTCAATGAAGTCTTCGGTCTACTTAGGATTCGCAGAAGGAGTCAGTTGTCATACACGGAACTTGGTTTCTGCCACTTGGGCGGTTTACTCACCCGAGGGTCTACTAGTGTCTTTAGGTGGCATATGCCTAGGGCCATCCACAAATAATGTGGTTGAATATAGCATCGTCATAGAACTTTTGCGCGATGCTATCTCGCATGGTATTTTCTCTTTAGAAGTTCTCCTGGATTCCTAGTTAGTAGTATGTCAGTTGAACGTGCGTTACCGCATGTGTGATGCTACTTTACTCCGTCGATTCCTATGGGTACGTCTTTTAGAATGACAATTTGATTTTATTACATATTATCACATTCCTAGGAGTTATAATCATGTATCTGATGCCTGTGCTAATTACGTTTTAGATTGGCATTTGTCACATTAATAAAGCAAACAAAACCATTAAATCAATGTACACATTGTAAGATATAAGTAAAGCCGAAGATCCCCTTTTATATATTTCAAAATATGGTGTTTATATTACAAAATTGGGGCTAAAAACCTCAATACCCATATACATCCAATATACATATCCCACAACATCTACACTTGTGGTGCCAGATATGTGCCATGGTAGCAAACCATGATGTTTGCGAGATGTCGGAAGAGTCATACCCATTTTCTAGGTACACCAACCACCTGTCGCTGCATGGCTTCAGGTAGATCCTCTACTTGAACCATAGGAATCCTTTGTGTCAAATGAGACAAGTTTCCCTGGACGTTTTGTACGACTCTCTCTGTTTCTTCTCACACCACCTCATCTCATTGGTTCCTCCGATATGTCGAAGGAATCTCTCTGGCCGTCACATACCCACGTTTGTGATTACACAAGTGTCTAGTTAATATTTGAGCACCATCCAAAAAAAAAATATTGTTCCTTAAATAAAAAAATGTAAAAAAAATGAAATATTTAAAAACTTGTTACCTATATCACCGTAGGCAGTCCCTGGTGGAAGTGGCATATCTAGATATCCTCTGAAATCGATCCCCGCATAGGGATATTTGTCTAGAGCAATGACTTGCTGCCGCCACCAGAAGAAAAAATAATCGTTGTAGGGTGTTGATAGCCTACCTGCCCCTGCTGTCTCATGACCTTGATCCACCATGCCATGGCTGGATCATGTGGTTCTCTAGGAAGGATCTCCACTCTAGGTCCTAGACCTGGAACCCGCTCAAAAAAGAAGCTGCAAAGTTTAGAGGCAAACCAAAAGTTTTGCTTACTCCCTTGTTTGCACTTTGTCAACTGACCTTTCATATCGATCAACAGTGAGGTACACCAGTCATAGACAGTGAGTCTATCACACTCTACTGCGTAAAACATAAGCGGTCTCGATGCTTTATGCAATGAGGCCGAACCTATGATCCTGGTAAGCATGAGCAAAATGATCTTCAAACTGAGGTTACTTATTACCTAGATGGGTACTTGGCTTCCCACCTTGGGAGTCCCTACTACATAGTGGGCATCAATATACTCCTCGATCTTCAACCCACTCCCTGCTCTGCGTGACTTGAGGTTTACAACCTCCCCTCGACGTGATAAACCAGTGAAGAAGTAGATGTTCTCTACTTTGATCCTCAATGGTTGTCCATCAAGGATAAATCTTTCGCTATTAGGGTCCCAGTAACCCACCAACATCTCCAACCACCTCACTTGGGCCCTCATTCCTTTGAGAGCCCAAAATTTGTACAAGAAACATCTTTTTAGAGCCGCTTGAGCCACCAGATCTCGATCCACAGCTGCATCTACCTCCTCATGCTCTCTCTCTCTCCATTCCAGGACCATCCTGCAAAAAACAAATCAATTTTTTAGTTATAACTCCTCTTTCTGGCCATTTGCGTACCTGTACGCGAATTTCTTTACATGCAGTTACATGTAGGGATTAATACATGCTCCATGTGGTTCAGAGAGGAGAGTATACTTCATCGTACACGTGACCTAAATGAAGGCAACCCCTGTATACCGAAAATCCTAATTTATGCCCTCAAAAACTAAAAAATTGGAACCTAAATAAAAAATGTAATCCACTGAATTTGAAGAGGATGAGATGAAGAGTTACCTGATCAAGACGGTTCATGATTTCGTTGCATGATTCTCCCACGATTGTCGTTTGAATATTGGAGGTATTTTGTTCCAAATTGTACTATTTGGGTAAAAATCAAAATGATACAGTAATTTTTTCTTTTATTGCTATTTATAAGCTATTTTTGATATAGTTTCATGCTATTTTTTCACCTAATGGACTAATTCAAGAGTGGTTTTGAGATGGATTTTGTAGTTTTGACTCAGTTTTCTTGTGGATTTCAATGTCATGATTGGCCATTTGTCACCTCGGGCAGTTATTTTCATAACCTAGCATATAGGATAGGTATCCACTCCATGTTCATTTTTGCATTATCCTTCAACTACCGCTTTTTACACCTTCGGTACGAACCCATTTGTTGCGACACAAAACCTCCCGTCTGCTATAAACAATGTCACTAATAAATGGTAGAGACTTACCAAACATGGGCACCCTAGTTAGATACTCTTTGTCATTTGGTGCCCATGTTGAGTTTTTCCTTAGGACCGAGAGTCCATTATAATTCGATACATAACTTTATGATGAACCTCATTTCTCATTCATGCACATGCAGCCTTATTCCCCACGAACTCCCAAAAACACGTCTTGTTTAAGTTCTTTTCCGACTCATCTAAAAAACTAAAAATAATGTCGAGTGATTTGTCCCTTTCACACTCCTTAAATTGGATTTGAAAGGTCACGAGTCTTAGCTAAGCTCTTTTCCAACTCGTTATCAAAAATAGAAAAGATTGTTGAGTGAATGTGTCATTTTCACACTCGTAAATTGGATTTGAAAAGACATCTATTTGGCACAAGTTTACCCCTTTTTCAAACCAAGTAGACTAAAATACATAAAAAAGGATATTTTTTGGCATTAAGTTGTGATTTCATCTCATGCCCTCGCTTGCAGTATTGAGCCTTCAGTCGGTTCTTGCTTTGCATTATAAATCATTGCCTAAGCAGTTTTTGCATCCTCAACCAAGTAGATCCTTGTTTATATCCTTCTTAGTTTGACACCCTATACCCTGGAGGGAACATTATCCTGAGTGTTCATCTCCCGCATGCATTTCCTTGCATTGATCATAGGTATGTTCCACTGCTGGAGCTATTTTTTCTTACTTGCGACACTCGTTTCCTCCTATGTATCATAGCATTCATTTGTTATGAAAAAACAAAAAAAGACAAGTGGGAAGGGAGTACTATATTATAATTGGCAGCAGTCGTGTAACCTTTGAACAGAGCTCAAAATTATCGAGTCCTTGTGTCATCATAATTTTGGGTTTAGCGTGGCCTTAGGAAGCTAATATTGTTACATAGTTTTCTCTACTGATTGGTTACTCTTCTAGTCCCTATAGAGAATGTTATTGATGCCTCCTACATCTAATAGTCACATCATTGAGTCCATGTTGCCTGAGTCCACCATATGTCTCATGCTCTTGTTCAAAAGAAGGTCTATCAACCTGTGTCAGCCACTCCTCGGAAATCTTGACTTTTCATGTTAGCCATACCCTCAGCTTATCTCAAAATCACATGATACTATGGTCTTATCATGCACCTTGGCCTTACTTTCATCATCATCATTGGTCGTTGACTCGGTGGTTTCCCTTGTGCTCAATGGAAAGACATTTATTCACACTTTGGGATTCATGAAGTTCCTTAGATTCCATTAGCCTTATTCATGGTTTCCTCGCCTTTGTCAGCAATGTTCATCATTGGCTTCTATTCAGAGGGTCTTTTTTGTGTACCGCTTGCATTTGGCAAATGCAAAAAACGCACAAGGTCGTTGGTTTGTGAACATGTTCTTCGTCCAATCTCCACCAAATTATGAATCTCCTTCTTTATTCCTCATGATGACTAATGAGAGATGCCTTAATGCTCTCCTTTCAGTAGGTCTCTTTCCATCAACTTCAACTCATTTATTCTGGATATGGGACCTAGAGTTTTATGAGTACCTTGAGGTTTGCAGTCATTAGTGCCAGGCTCTCTTGCCATTGACAGATGGGAATACATCAATGTCTCCTGATCAATGGATTCCTCAAGTGTTCGACATCGACTCCTTTATTCACACTTGTAGAAGTGTGCTCAGTGCCTTGATACCTACTTTCATTATTAGTAGGTTGTCTCGCATTTGTTAATGGTATACCTCAATGACCGATAATCAAACGATGTCTCATCGTGTTCGACCTCAACTCCTTTATTCACATGATGTAGACTTGTACCCTTGGTGGATAGTGTAGAAGACTTGAATACATCACTATGTGGTCGCAGCTTTCCTGCACTGTTGTTTCCTTTTCATTGGACCAACACCTATATGACTTCAGTGATCATGGGAGATCAGATTGTACTCCATGGTATACATATATCTTTAGATTGGTTTTGAGACTAGTTCTACTAGGCCTTGTTCGTGACTATGACATATTTTGGCATGTAACTGCATTTGTATTTTCCTATTCATGGCCACAGACACTTATTTGGTATATTTTCCACATGTATATGCATTGTATTCTTGGGAGCCATGTATGCAAAGTCAGTATATAATGTAATGAGTGATTGAGTTCGTCCAGCTAGTTCTCTACCACTCCACTCCTAGGTTATTTATAATGTATTTTGGCCATCGTAGACACTCCTATGATCTCACACATTAGGGGGCATCTCTTATAGAAAGATTTTCCTCACAATTGTTATCTTGCATAGAGGGCCCTTTTCCATTTTCGTATGCATACTTGTCATCCATTTTTCATGAATCCAAAGCCAAAAATACACATTTTTCCACATATACGTGCCCTATTTACTATACAACATGAGTATACACAGGCTACTATACTACAGCCCATGTACATCGGGATTTGTGCCAGGAAATAGAAAAATGGAGTCAGGTTTCCATGTCATGATAGGATATCTCTAATCCTTTGCCTTCCATATACTGGAAACATTCCGACTCAGCCCTTCAGTTGCACTTTGAAAGCTATAAGAGCACAATTCCGAGCTATGGAGAAAAGGAGAAATAATTCAACTTTGAGAGCAAAGTTATTCTGGAGAAATTACTTTCTATTGAGTCAGTGTCCCTTTGTCCCTCAAGTCTGAACACATTTTTCATCCGCCAAGATCTTTCCCTATTGTTGAGAGAACCCCATTGTCTCTCTCCTATGAGCTTGCCTTTGGTGGAGGATTGAAGTGGTGGAGGCCCATTTGGAATGAACTTGGTTATTGCTTTCAAACAATGTTGACACAAAAGTTTGTAATGTTGTCACTTCTACTGATCAATTATTAATAGAAATACTCCTTTCCCTTACTATTGGTATCGTACAAATATATGATTATTATCCATGGGCATGCTTGTAATGTTTATTAATGGATTATGTTATCTAATGTGCTAACCTAGTTATATTATCACTATGTACTTTCTTTGCTTGTTTTTTGAAAACTTGTTGCAGGTATAAAGCTTTGGGTCGAAGCGCTCAATGGTGGAACATCATCGAATGTTAGATCGAGGTAGGCCTCTTTCTTATCTTGCACATTAGTTTGTATAGCATATGTTGGAATTGAGTCGATTTCTGCAGTCATACCTGTCTGTTGTGGTTTACCCTTGTCCATAGAGATTTTTTCCCTCGTAACAATAGGTTTGGAGAGATTCCATGATGGAAGACTACAATTCCATCATGAAGAATGATGTTTGGGAGATTGTTCCTAGACCTGAGGGGAAGTTAGTGGTGACTTCCAGGTGTCTCTATAAATTCAAGTATGTTGTAGATGCAGCATTGAGAAGTACAAAGTTCTCTCTGTGGCTCGGGGGTTCTCACAGGTTGAGGGAGTTGATTATGATGAGACCTTCACACCTCGATTAGGTCAGTGATATCCATTGCAGTAGAGATGGGTTGGAAGATCCACCAAATGGATGGGAAGACAAAATTTCTGAATGGTCTTATATAGGAGGAGGTGTATATTGAACAACCATTGGGCTTTAAGGTGCATGGGAGAGATTCTCATGTGTTTAGACTGAAGAAGGCATTTTGTGGCATGAAACAAGCTCTTATAGCTTGGTATTCGAGGATTGATGCCTATTTGCAGTAGTTGGCCTTTGAGGAGAGTGAGGCAGATCCCAACCTATACTTCATTGTGGTTGGAGTGGATCCTCCCATACTCTTGTTATATGTGGATGCTATTTTCATTACAGGGGTAGAGAGACTCATCAATAGTTGTAAGGAGAGCCTTGCTTCAGAGTTTGAGATGACTGATATTGGACTGATGCACTACTTTTTGGGATTAGAGGTTTGGCAGGAGCCTGGACACATCTTCCTGGGACAGGGGAAGTATGTGTGTGACATTCTAAGGAGATTCTAGATGCAGGATTGTAGGCCCATGAACACTCCCATGATTACCAACTGAAATTAGCTTCATGTTTATGAGTCACAGTTGGTTGATTCCAGTTTATATCATTAGTTGATCTGTTCTTTGATGTATTTGGTCAATATCAGGCCAAATATTTGTTTTCCTATCAACACTCTTAGTCGGTTCATGGTGGAGCCTAGGAGAGTGCATTGGGTGGTAGAAAAACATGTGCTCAAGCATGTTTTTGGTACAGTAGATTATGGTCTGGACTATCAGAGAGGGAATGGAGTTTGACTGGTAGGATATACAGATTTTGATTGGGAAGGATGTGTAAGTGACCAAAAGAGTACTTCTGGGTGTTGTTTTGGATTGGGCTCAGTAGTGCTGTCTTGGTTCAGTCGAAAGAAAAAGTCAGTGGCTTCGAGTTTTGTAGAGGTTGAGTATATGGTTGTCAGTCAGGCCATTTGTGAGGCTCTTTGTCTTAGCAAGTTGTTGGTGGGATTGTTTTTTGTGCAATTGAGGCCTACTTTGATTTACTTTGAAAATCAGAGTTGCATTAACTCTCTCAGAATCCATTATTTCATGACAAGTCAAAATATATTGAGATTCATTATCACTTCATCCGTGATTATGTTTAGAGAGGATCAGTTAAGCTACAATACATATCTACAGATGAGAAGGTTGCAGACATACTAACCAAAGCATTGGGCAAAGGAAATTTTCTATTTTTCAGGGACAAGCTTGGAGTGGTGAGTAACACTTTCCTCGGTAAGAGGGAGTGTTAAAAATAATTAAAAAGTAACTAGGAAAGTGTTTTCCATCACCTAGGCACCTAAGGGGTGAGAAAGTGCCTAAGGTGAACCATAGTCATTTAATTTGTGAGAGACGAATTAAAAGGTGACTTTTTGAGACTTAGGAAAAGTGGGTGACTTAAGTGATTTTATTTCCACCATTGATCTCATCTAATCTCAACAGTTGGATGAGATGACTCTTGAGATTCCCTCATGACGTCGACTAGGGTAGGAGGGCACACCCATTATTGGTTAGATGAAACATTTTTGAGAGAGAAAAACAACATAAATTCGAGTTTGAGAAAGGAGACCATTTTTAAAGAGCTAGGGCATGCATTTTGAGGCATAAAACCACCATACACTTCAAGGCAAAGGTACAACATTTATTGCAGGTCGTACTATACAGATTGAGCAGTTCGTACAACATTAAAGCAGACATGGAAATCAAGGTGAAGTACAGTTCAAAAAGGAGGCCGTACTATATGAATTTTCAAGTGACCATACGACAAAAAAGTGGCATGAAAATCGAGGGAATGTACAATGAAGTTGAATAGGCCGTACTGTAGGGATTCTGTACGATCCGTACTATTGTTTTACTTGCACAGAATTCCAGAAAAGTTGTGTTGGTATTTTCTGGGTGGTTTTGGCACATTTCCCAAGGTAGACGTACAACATTTAATGCCCATATTTGAGCTGTAACAGTTGGCACATATTTCGACGCAGTCATACAATAAGGAAAAGGCACAGAAAATGAGGTGCAGACGTGTACATGTGTGCAGGAAATTCTGTCACAAATTTCAAGGAGTTTGGCTCAGTTTTTGTGTGAAGATTTGGCATGGTTTTCGAGATAATTTCTGAAGATGAATATCATGTAAAATATTTTCTCTGAAGCTCTGAAATAATAAAAGCTCCCTCTCTCACTGGTTTTCTCCTTGTGGGTTTTTCCAGGGTCATTGTTAGACCAAAAATCACTGTGTTAAATTTTCTAAGTAATGTGTTGCTGATATGGTTTTATTTTTGCATTAAATATTGTTCATAATCCTCATGTTTCAGTTCTGAAAACTAGGTTTGGGCATTAAAAATTGGCTGAAAATTAGCTAGACTTGAAAATGGGTGGTGTCTGAAATTTTGCATCTTTAAGTACTTTCCAGATTTCACTAGAAGTCTTAAGCATCTCTAATATGCAGAATTATGCTATATTTAACAGACATTCTCAACAATAACTTGTCTTTGTTCTCTCGCTTATCCCAATCTAGGATTGTTGTCGATGTCGCACTGACAGTCGCATCGGGTCGCGCTTCATCTCCTTTTACGATCGTCCATACACCATAACCTTCCATCAACATCTGCATTTTGAATTTGCAATTGATGAAATTCAAGCCATCTAACTTGTTAGCTTCATTAAGGTACGTTTTTTCCAGCAGATTCCCCATCCTTGCAAACTTCTTGCAAACTTCTTTGAGAAAGCGATCTCCTTTTTTATTTATTATCGCTTTAATCACCAAATTACCGATATCAACGATAAAAAATCACCAGTGATCAACAGCGACCATGAGAATTTGCATAAGAAGATGGGTATCACTTTTATCACAGCTCTATTCACAGCAAGATTACACTTCCAAATGAAGTTAATCCAAGCGTAGCGCGCAGACCACTCATACAACGTGTTTCCATGAGCGTTTGGAGGCTGCACCAATGCCAGAACTATGCCAAAATTCGTTTATTTGGAGCTCAAATATAGACTCTGATCCCACGGACCACTAATAAAGCGATCGACCTCCTCACGATACCAAGCGATCCGGATTCGCGCGCCTCTCTTCTGCCTATCTGCCTGGTCTTCCTCTTCTAAGTTCACGTGCCTCTCTTCCTATGCAACACAACGATCACACAGGACAAGCGCCCAAAGGACAAGCACCAGGCGCTAAGGAAGAAAGTCCAGGAGGGAGCAGGAATTCGTGCGTCTCTCTGCCCAATCACAACGTGAATTTCGGCCCTCAGTCAAACGCTCTGATCGTGCGCCTCTATGCCTTCCGGGTCACTACCAGTGACGGTGGACTACTGCTATATATGTGTGCGCTCCTCTGGTCGACCACTGAGCCGGGTGACCTACCTCAAAATGACAGCAATTCAATTTCAGCAATCCGCTTCCAACCAACTCTGATACCAATTTAAGAAACGAGAATGAAAACAGACTCGTGAGGAAAGACAACACCTGTAGTTCGGAAGCAAAGCCACGCTTCGTTAAATTAATCAATGAGAATTACAACATATATATGACTAGCTTAGGGGTAAGAGCTTTAGGCAAGAAAATTCCGCCAAGTAAATAATAGTTGGAGTAAAAATCATGGCTGGTAAACTTGGGTTTTTTAGATTCAGAGGTTCAGTTAGCCATCATAGTAAATTTTAAATATGATTAAGTAAAAGTTAAAAAATAAACATGTAAATGGATGTCTTTATAATAGTGAAGAAGTTAGTGGTTGAAATCACAACCATTGATTTAATGGGACGACTAAGAATATTCCAACAATATTTAATCTTGTCTATATAAAACTGATTAAGTTCTAAAAACATATTAAATATGCCCATTATCAATAGGTGTACACCTTTCAGCATAATGACATACAGTTTAGAAACAATTGGAAACTAATCACTGCCCCCATTACCTCAAAGTGAAAAATATCGGTCGTCATAGCCATGACACTTAGCTAACTTTTGGTCAATGTCTAAGAGAGTTGTTAATCTATTGTATCAGTCTCAAAAAGAAGATCGATGTTGTCATGGTGAAGACTATATTGTCGCTTAAAACTTCATCGTCATCGAAACGTGGAAGAGCGTATCGACGCTCATGCCTTGATTTTGGCCTATGAGGAGAAATGTATATCAGGGTGAATCACTTGAACTTCGTCCATAAGGCCAGGACGTATTGGCTCCTAAAGTTTTAAGGGCACTCACTCAGCTATATTTTCCTTTTGCGGCTAAGTTTTAATTGAAAGTATTATTATGGATCTGGACCTAATCTTGTCACATGGAATTCGATACACATGTTTAGAATTAGCAGTGGTTCGAATTCGATCATCGAATGCCAAGGGAAAACCCATAGGTCGGAATCATGATGGATTCAAAGGCGGACGCGAGAATGGTTAGGTTAGGGCTTCAAAGCCATAGCTGCCAAGTAATAAAATTAAGGCTTGTCGAAAAGAGAAGTTGATATATTGAGTTCGAAGAAGGGTTAAGTAATGAATCTATAAATGGGTTCGGTAGGGTTAGGGGCAGGTATGGAGAGATGTAAGGAATGGCAGGCTTAGGACCGGATCTCCCTCCCAAATGCCCATCTTATATTCAAAGACAATGAAATCGAAAGAATCCAATGAACTCGTGGATGAGGTAAAGCAGTACCTACCTGTAAGCTTCGATTCGACACGTAGGTGAGAAGGAACTCGTGGATGAGGTAAAGCAGTACCTACCTGTAAGCTTCGATTCGACACGTAGGTGAGAAGGAGGTCAATGTTTGCTGAGGGTTCTTTTGAAATGTGCTCCAAGTGCATTATTTTTTTATAATGGTGAAAACTAAGCCTTGGGGGGACTTTATAACTCTGTTTCGTTCAATCGGCATGAAATTTCGTTCAATCGGCATGAAAAAAAGAAGCCTTGTCAAAACCATACATTTTCACTCATTTCTCTTTTTTTTTTTTTTATTTATCTCATTAGAAAGATAATTTGTCAATGAGTACTATGCTCCTCTTTTGGTCACATAATTTTGAAAAATGCATAAGAAGACCCCAAAAAGTGCACAAGAAGTTCATGAAATAAACATCGGTAGTATACATTTTCACTCATTTCTCTTTTTTTTTTTTATATTTATCTCATTAGAAAGACAATTTGTGAATGAGTACTATGCTCCTCTTTTGGTCACATAATTTTGAAAAAGTGCACAAGAAGTTTATGAAATAAACATCGGTAATATGAAGACTAATTCTAAGAAAAGATTCAAATGCCACTAGGATCGCCACTAATTCTTGTGATTTTTCCCTGCTACATTTGCGAATCAATCACTTTTGTACCTTGAAATTCTACAATCCATACGCCTCCACTTCCGAAGAAATAGTGTTCCCCATACCCTTGTTCTTTACCATACACTTGACCACTATGAACAAAACTTAAACATATATTATATTTTTTTTGCATCTAAATGAAAAAATGCAAAGTTCTATTCAAATGAAGAATGGAAAGAACATTGTTATATATAAAATTCTTACTAATTGTTAATGGTACTTCTATATCTCCATTTCCTAGTTTTTTTCATCTTAGACACAACCTCTACAAAAGAAATATATCACACATAATTTTTTGTCATCTACTTAAGATAACTAACTTAAAATACTATTTCACTAACTCAAGTCCAAAAACATTCTTTGATTTTTATGAGAATTTTATATTTTTTTACAAATTTGAGCTTATCTTTTTTTAAATCTATCATTAAAAAACAAACAACTTCAAAACCCTAACTCCTAAACTAACTTAGATTTTATATTCGTTCATTTCTCATTTCAACATGGAAAACAACTTTCAATAAATAAAAATTTCCTCTAATGCCCTTTGAAGTGTTTGTCTCTTTGCAATCTCTCATTCCCAGCCAAGAAACCCTTTTAGTGATATCACTCTCATAAGTGAAAACTTCTAGTTTATTTCTTCAATCTATACTTTTCCATGTAGTTCTCACAAAAATAAAAAAAACATTGGTTTTTTTTATTTGTATAATTTCAATTGTATTATCAGTCTTCATGTGTTTGTAAGAAGAATCAAAATATTCTTTCTAAAACTATTTTCATCATACTTTTATTAGGAAAGTTAATAAATGTATTCAATTGTTGTTGTCATCATTAAAGATATGTTTCCCTTGTAATCATCCATGCCCTTAATTGGATTAGTATGTATCTTCCAAATATGATCACCTTTATTTAATAAAAAAATATATAAGAAATGTATAAAAAACTTATAAATTCATATATTATTTAAAAACCAAAACTATAGCAATGAACTGAAATATTATCTTCTTAAAAACATTTCCTCATTCACAAACATGAGGGGGATTTAACATTGCTCCAATACAAACACAAGCATGAGTAGATATTAGGTGATATTTACAAACACAAGCATGAGTATATATTAGGTGATATTTGAATCATAGTAAGAGCTTTACAATCTCTTGGCTTTACAAACTCAACAAATTATCATTAGCTATTCAAATATATTTTTAAAATCCTAAAGATTTCCATTAATTTGTCTTGAATACTAAGTACAATTTTATACTGATTTTTTAATTATTTCCAAAAATCTATTGAATTATTTTAAAATCAAATTTTATATTTAAATTCAAGCTTAAACTTTACTCAATATACATCTAACTAATTTTTTTTTCTTTTTTAAAAACCATCACAGCCCTTGCTTACCCAACTTTTCTCTTTTAAAACTCTTTTTCCTTATCACAGCCCTTGCTTACCCAACTTTTCTCTTTTAAAACTCTTTTTCCTTTTTTTAAAAACTATCATAGCTTTTGCTTACCCAACTTTGCTCTTTTATAACTCATTTTTCTTTTGTTTAAGACCATCACAGCCTTGGCTTACGTAACTTTTTTGTTTTAAAACTTATTTTCCTTCTTTCTTTTATAAAAACCATCACAACCTTTGCTTACTCAACTTTTTGCTTTTATATATCCTTTATCTTTTTTCTTTCCTTTTGAAGATCATCACAACCTTTGCTTACTATTTTCAGAAAACTTAAAAAAAAAACCATCAAAACCCTTTATAATTCCTTTATATTTTTCTTTATTTTAAATCTCATAACAGCCTTTGCTTACTATCACAGTTTTTTTAAAGACCATCACGACCTTTACTTACCCAACTTTTCTCTTATGCAACTCGTTTTTCTTTTCTTAAGAACATCATAGCCCTTGATTATCCAACTTTCATTTTTTAAAGCTCCTTTTCCTTTTCTCAAAGAACATGACAACCCTTTCTTACCTAACTTTTCTCCTTTACAGTTCTTTTACTCTTCTCCCTTCAGCGCTGTTGGATTCATTTTTTTCCCCTTCAGCCCGGTTGGATTCATTATGACATGGTTCCCTAATTTCTCTATGGATAATATTTCATGAAACCGTCTTTTCTCTAAATGTATTTTGGAGGAGAAGTTTCCAACACGGAAATCATAAATAATGGGTAAATTTTTGTTTCTACAACAACAAAAAAAAATCAGATAATACAAAAATGAGGTTTTATTTTATAATCAGATAATACAAAAATGAGTTTTTATTTTATTTAGGTTAAATTTGTATTATTTTATTTAGGTTAAATTTGTATAATTTAAATATTCTAAAAGTATTTTTCAACAAATTGAATTTATTTCTACATTTAAAAATGTAATTTTTAAAATAAAAATTTGTGATTTTATTATTTATACATATTTATATTACTAAATTCCAACTGAAAAAAAATCAAAAATCAAAATCATAAAACAGTTAGAGAAATACTGTATCATCTTTTACAAAATAAAATGTAAACTGAATTTTAACCAACACCTTTTAATAAAACATAACTGATAAATAAAAAACAAACCTCAATTTATAAATACGCGCTGATAATTGTGGTGGTCATAATACAAAACACAAAACAGAACAGTATCCCACCTTTTTTCCCGGAAAGATCACAAAAATTGTCCTTGCATATACAAAAGCGGTTCCCTGATAAAGAATTGAATAATAATCAGCTAAGGAATTTAATAATAATCAGCTGTAGCGGCTCCCTGATAAAGAATTTAATAATAATCAACTAAAGAATTTAGTAATAATCAGCTGTAAATCTCATTGTAGATTCTAGGCCTTTTTAATTGCAGGCAGTATGTCATTTACGAACCTGGTGGTGTTGAGCTTCAGGTCTTCGTGATAACAATGCCTGCGTCACATTTCTTAAAATTAAGACCAAATCAATGGCGTTTGTATAAATTAAGACTATACCAAATTAAGTTAATATCTAATGAGAATTACTGTAAGAAATGTCTTCGCCATTTGTAGTCCAGCAGTACAGGCGCCATTGTTAGTGCACAGACGTTGTCACAGTCATGCAGCAAACCCTACACTGTGAAGAGCAATCGCAGGGCAACTCTCCTTTGGCGGATGTGGAATAGACTAGCCGCCTCCAATAATCATTCATGATGATGCCATGGGTAGAGTGGCGTTTTTATTATAAGTCCGTATTCCTGCCAGCCCAAGGAGAGTTGCACCGCAAATGGTCGCCACACAAACAAATCATAATAATTTGATACCTGCTTCTACTCCTCGTTGATACTGATCAAGAGAGATTTAGGGTATTTATGGGATTTAGCATAAGGATATCCATGATGACAATAAAGCATATACCTCCATACCGTAATCGATACTTTCAAAGACCGAGATCAAGCAGGGATATGGCACAATGCTATGGATCTTCCCTCTTAACCGATTCTCCGCGATTTCCTGTCTTTTCCTCTACGTTTTAGTGCAATGTGCGATATTACGCGTATAGCGTGCTTATTAAATACATACACCAATCGGCAATCGAATTACTGAGTCCATTAAAAAGTATATCTTCGTTAGTCTTCTCACACATCTGCAAATATCTGAGTCTCAGATAGCAGAACGGGAACGAACGACAATATAACAATGATAAAGCAGTAAAAGCGGAATTGGCAGATATAAGAATCTGTCCTGAAACGCTGATTTCGTACCAGGGATTTCGGAAGAAGGAATAGGTATATTCCCGTAAATGCGGTGATCAATGACTTTAAATTTAAAGTGTGGTGTCTTTCAGCGAGATAGATGCTGTTTCTGTGTATGGAACCGGGCCAGCAGTACTGCTAACAGCTTGAGACAACTGGCGGGTATAAATGGAGGTCGTGTTCAAGACATAAGAAATTTACTTTTGTGATGGCAAGAACCACGTGGTTGAAGGGCATGAAGATGTACAAGTATCATTAACAACTGGCAAGAAGTTTTTTCAGATTCTTCATTTGAATGGAACTTTGCATTTTGTTAATTAGTGCATAAAAAAGATCACACAGATTCAAAGTCTTGTTCATAGTGAACCAGAGGAGGGGAGGTGTATGGGTTGTACAGTTTTAAGATTACTGTTTTGGAAGTGGAGGTNAAGACATAAGAAATTTACTTTTGTGATGGCAAGAACCACGTGGTTGAAGGGCATGGAGATGTACAAGTATCATTAACAACTGGCAAGAAGTTTTTTCACATTCTTCATTTGAATGGAACTTTGCATTTTGTTAATTAGTGCATAAAAAAGATCACACAGATTCAAAGTCTTGTTCATAGTGAACCAGAGGAGGGGAGGTGTATGGGTTGTACAGTTTTAAGATTACTGTTTTGGAAGTGGAGGTGTATGGGTTGTACAATTTTAAGGTATGGGAGTGATTGATTCATAATGTAGTATGGAAAAATTATAACACTTAGCCATGATTTTAGTGGTATTCATTTTTGGGGTTTTTCCATGTGGTTTTCAAAATTATGTCATTAAAAGAGGAGTATAGTATTTATTGGCAAACTGTCTTTCATGTTTTAGTTAATGTACATACTCACTCCTAAATTTATGTTAGGGTTTCTAATGCATTTCATGGTTTTCGTTTCTTTAAGGGTTTTGACATCCTTGTAAAATGTAGTTGTGGTAGACTCTTGTTATGGGATTTTAGTGAATGAGTATAAAAGACATGTCTCTTTTAGAAGATGGTTACCAATTACACTTGTATAGTGTTTTTCACTATTGTTCCATTAATACAAATGGTCTTTCATCATAATATTTATGTTTCTTTTTTGTTAAAACAACATCAAATGGAAAATGAAAAGAAAGATGATGGAGCATGAGATCCTATCAACTTGTTTATCCAAGAAACCTTCTAGTGACAAAGAAACAATATGACAGATCATTTCACCCAAATCCTCTGGTGACTCCCAACAATGACAAATGAACCTTCATTAAGTAATCATTTTGAAGGTATGTCACCCTTCTAGGTATAAATTAACTCTGACATCCATCTATTTGGAGGAAAAATAGATGCAGAATCTTTCGAGAGATGGCCATATTAGCTAGTGCATTATTTTTCTATTCATAATTTTTCCAACAATGAGAATATTTCCTTCAAACTCATAAAGTCCCCTCCACATTAATGTTGATTATGGTTTGACATTAGTGCCTTCAAAGATGAGGTATTGTGTGGCATTTCCATGCTTGGAGTTTGTGTTGTTCTTTTGTGAAGGTCATGTTGTGTACCAATGTAGACCTAGTAATGTCATTATCACCTTGGAAGATTAGCGTTACATCACAATATAGGTACCTCGACTACCATGGTCTCTCTGATCACTACTAAGTAGCATGGGAAGATAATATCTCAGGCTAGGATATTTGTTGTATTTATGGTCTAGTCATCATGAGAAAAAAAAAGTCATCATGACTACAGAGGCCTCTAAAAGGGGTCCCTCTATGCAACAAAAACATGGAGATCAATTGGAAAAAAAAACCATAGATATATCCTCACCTCATCTACAATATTACCTATGCACTATCAAGTTCAACATACAATTAATTTGGAATTCGGTGCCCCTCTACCTAATGGCCTTGTATATAGATTTTGTCTTTTGGAGAATAAGGATATCAAAGACAAAATTAAGGAGATAATGTAGAAAGCACACATTCAACCAAGATTCTCATCTTGCAAGTGCCAATTTTGTTTTGGGTTGAAAGAAGGGTGACATATAAAGAATTCACCTTTACTATAAAGCCTTGAATGAAATAAAAGAGAAAAATCAATGCCCCATGTCCTAAATTAGTTATTTGCTTGTTCATCTCAAAGGAGAATTTTTTCAACAAGATTGATCTCAAGCCATATTGCCACTAAGTGCTAATTGAGAAAACTAAAGTGTGGAAGATGGACTTCAAGTTTAAGGATGGCCTCTTCGAGTGGTTAGTCATGCCCTTCCACTTGACTAATGTTAGCAACATTCATGAGGATGATAAATGATGTGTTATGATCATTCACCAATCATTTTTTGATTGTATTCATTGAAAACATCCTCATATTTAGTAGAAATAGGGAAGATAATTTGAAACACATTCAACAATCATTGAGAAACTTGTAATGACACAACATACATACCAACCTAGAGAAGTCTTCCTCCAACATGAGGGGAATTCAATGCCTAGTGTTTCTTATGGATGAGTTAATTGTGCATGTGAATCCAATATCCAAGTCATTCACAATTGGTCAACACCAAAGGCACTAATGGGGCTTCGCAATGCCTTGGGTCTTGCAAAATTTTACCATCGGTTCATGTTGAAGTTCTCTCATATTGTTTACCACCTAAGCTAGGTGACCAAGGGGTTCTCTCAACACTCACTAGTTGTTTCTATTTGAGGTGTTGAAGTGCCATATAAGCTCAATGACAATATTGGTCCTTCTAGATCTACAAAACCTATTTGAAAGTGATACATGTATGTTGTGCCCCAAATTATGTCACCAATGCAGTCCTCATTTGGCATGGAAACTCATTGTCCCATCACTAGAAGACACTCTCTGACATGGTTCATATATTCCCCACCTATGACAAGGAGATTTAATCCATTATCTAGGCATGCCAGTAGTGGAACCATTAAATTATGGAAAAGTAAATGTTCATCCACATCAATCACATGTCTTTGAAGTTTTTGTAGACTCGAGGAAAATTGTAAAAAATATACCATAGAAGTGATCCATGCGCCTTAAAAAATTCCACTTAAACATCAATTATAGAAGGAAAACATCGATTGAGTTGCAAACTACCTCAACCAATCATATAGAGAAGATAGTGGCACTGTTATAAAAATAATTATGCCTACCAAATATTTGCAAGATGTTTACAAATATATTAGACCATGCTTACCTATCCCATCACCATACTTGCAATCAAGAAGCAAGGATTGTACACTCCTATGCCCACTCTAGATAATCCTTGGAAGTTAATGTATATAGATTTTATGTCAAGTTCACCCTCAAGCAAGCACAATCACGATTGTGTTTATGTGATTGTTGATGTGTTCTCTACAATGGAAATTGTGGCACCTTACAAGAAGATTCTCATAGGATATACCATTGTTTATATCTTCTTTTATTATGTTCATCTTTATTTTGTATTACCAAAGGCCATTATTTTTTTATAAGGATAATAGGTTCCTAAGTATGTTTTGATCCAACCTTTCATCCATGATGGACACCAAGGTAACCCAATGCACTTCCTTCCACCTTAGACTGATAGAGAAACAACGATATTTAATAAAATAATTGTGCATATTTTTATCATCTACAACTAAAAGAATCCACCTATGTGGGACTAAAGTCTTCCTTATGTTCAACACAACCACAATAGGACTCTTTGCAATTCTATTAGCCACAACCAATGACAAGTGCAATTGGGGTTCTATCCATTGGCCCCAATTGATATAGATATACCTATTTAATAACACAATAAGAGTCCTCCAATGCTTAAAACAAGGTGTAAAAAGAAACAAAAACAATTCAACAAATACAACACATCCATGAACAAGCTCATGATATTATATAAATGGCGAACACCAAGAACAAGGAGAGACATTATCAACGTTGAGATCAACACTAAGTTCGTGACAAGGTAAAATTTAGCTTCTAAACAAATTAACTCATTGGATCTCACAAGAATCTCATACCATTTCATACAAGCTTTACACCATCACCAAAACTATGGTTGAAAATGAATTTGAATCAAATCTCCTATCCTTCCTAGTCTTAAACATTATCTTTAATGTGGAGTATCATTGGCCTATGTATGATATGTAGAAGTTGGTAAAACATTGGTTAATACAAATCTCAAGTCCAACTACATTCCAAAAGCTACAATAGACAAGATCATGGACATCAAGTTGAAGAGCGCCTGCTAGTAGAGTATATTTCTCTTTTGGGTTATCAAAATAGGTAGTTTTTTCACAGTCAAATGGTTTCACCAAGAACCAAATCCAACAAGAGATCGTATATCCAGTATAGGAACTAGACAAAATGGAGACCACTACTACTTGACATGTAAATACTTATGCATATGGTCATTTAGGGTCATCTCGAAAATCATCTTGATATTTCTAGATTTTGGGTCTAAACTTCTATCACATTTTGGGGTCTTTCCATGTGTTTTTCAAAACTTTTACACTTAAGGAAAAATATTAGGGATTCATGACAAATTTCCTTTCTAATGTTCTAAATGATATAAAAACAATAGAAAAAAAATGTCTTGAAAAGCTTCTTTTCTTTTGTATAACTTAGCATGCACACTCAATCATGACCTAATGTTAGGGTTATGGTTCTTGCATCTTACAAATTTGGAATTATTGTAAAATATAGTTTCATCATCTTGTTAAGTCTATTTTTTCTCACCATTGTTTCATTAATACAAAATGGTTTCCATTCTCAAAGATAGCTTCCACTATTCTATCCATTCTAATAACATAATGTTTTTTTTCCATTGTTCCATTAATACATATTGGTTTTCATTGTATTTTTTTGTTTCTCTTCTATTGAATGGATTCTTTCATTTAATTCTCAAAATAATCTCAATCAGGTGTACATTGAATTCCAATTATTCTCTCTTGAATGAAATCAAAAGTATGGGAGTTATGTTTTTTTAGTATCTCTCTTCTAAGTAGGATAATATGGATGTTGATACACCTTTTATTCAAGTGGATGAAGGGGTATGTGGGTCATACCCAGTAAGGGATAAACACAAGGAGGATTTTTGACACAGGGAAAGTTTTCAGAGAAAGAAAAATATTAGATTATGTGCATGCAAAGATATGTGGTCTAGTGAATACACCATCATTGACATGTGTTTTGATTTTATGTTTCTTGATTTTTACAATAAATGTGGTTTTCTTTCATTGATAAAAATGAAATGTATTAGGTTTATTGAAAAAAATTGAGGTTGTATTTTATGGAGAATATGATAGAACACTAAGGATTTTGTGTACAAATAATGGAGAATACTTTATGGGAAATATTTTTTCTAACTTCTACTAGATAAAGGGAATCTTGAAGAAAACAATTGATGACAAAAGAAGAAATTGGATGGTTATAAGAAAGGGGAAATCTCTATTGCAAGAAAAGTTACTCTTGGAAGAGTACTAAGTGGAAGTAATGCATACAATAATTTATTTATTAAATTAGAATCACACCAATGAAGTGATAAAGCTATGAGATGAGGATAAATGCTCAAAAAAAAACTAAATATGAGTTAGTTTAAAATATTTGGTTTTCTTTCTTATAAAACAGTTTATGAACCCTAGAATTGGCCTATTGTTTTTTTTTTATATTTGGCATCCTAGAAAAATAAAAAATGTAATAAACCAAGATACACACTTGTGCTAAGTTGTATTACCTCACAAAATGTTTTAATTCAAAATTACAACTAAGTCATGCTTTTTCATAGGGATAGTTGCAATAATTTGGGTTTTCCTTAAGGAACATAGTGAATGGTTGTAGGTTTCCAATGGACAACCCAAAGCTACCCCTTTAATGCTTTGAAAGGTATTTTATGTTGTCTATTTGTTCAAGTTTACTGTGGATACATTGGTGATGGATCAAGATCAATCAAATATTTTGAAACACTAAGGAAAAATTTCTTTAACCAAGTTCCTTCCTCTACTTATCTATCATTTATTTATTAGCATGCATACAAGTTTTGGGGAAATAAATTTAATTATCTATCCCTCTTTCTGTAAGTGAGTCTCACCCACTCAAGGATTTGATTAGTGAATAGGTATTTATTTCCCTTAACATAATTGGAGACTCCACTCGTTCCATTGTTAGTGCACATGCGTCATCACATTCATGCAACAATCACTACACTGTGAGGAGAAATGATACAGCAGTAAAAGCGAAATTGGCAACAATAATAATCTGTCGTGAAACGTTCATTTCATACCAAGGCTTTTGGAAGAAGGAATAGGTATATTCAAGTAAATGCGGTGATCAATTAATTTAAAGTGTGGTGTCTTTCAGCGAGATAGATGTTCTTTCTGTGTATGGAACCGAGCCAACAGTACTCTTAACAGCTTGTGACAACTAGCGGGTATAAGTGGAGGTCATGTCCAAGACCAAAAGGAAATTACTTCATGTGATGGCAAGAACCACATTGTTGAAGGGCATGGAGATGTATAAGTACCATTAACAACTTGAAAGAAGTTTTGGACATACCATTAACAACTAGCAAGAAGATTTTTACATTTTTCATTTGAATGGAACTTATCGTTGAAGGACATGGAGATGTACAAGTACCATTACCAATTAGCAACTTTTTTTTACATTCTTCATTTGAATGGAACTTGTGGGTAAATGGAATGGATATGTACACATAACATTAACTAGAGTTGTATGACAATGTATACCTGCTGCTATGCAGGTATAATAAAAATATAATAAGGTGGTTTTTGGATGCAAAAAGCATCAGAGAAATAAGTCAAGCACAGGTGATAGAGGTACGACAACTCTGTCAAGCTTCAAAAGAAATATTTGTCAACCAGCTGAATTTACTAGAACTCGAGGTGCTTATAAAGATCTGTGGTTAATATATTTAATAATTTATAATTCGTCGCTCCTTTTGCAATAAGGAGTGGATTTTCATAACCAATCAGATTACCGCAAAGCATTTTCAAATAATTACATACATACATACATACATACATACATACATACATACATACATACATACA
>JASDQU010737302.1:132104-147137 GCA_032191745.1 Picea mariana
AGTAAATAGTTTTCTACATTCTTCATTTGAATGGAACTTTACATAGAAAAAAGATCACATATGTTCAAAGTCTTGTTTATAGTGGGCAAGTGCATGATAAATAACAAGAGGAGGGGAAGATTACTTCTTTGTGTAAGGTCTCTCCATGGGATGCTACGAAATAATATTTTCTAACTCAAAAATATGCATCAAGTGTAAACAAAATTTTCTTCTTTCATACATGAAATAACCTACTACATATCTACAACTCTTTTACAATTTATTTTTTTTAATTCTAAATATTCCAAATTTGTATCCAAATATGTGAATCTAATACAAGGATGAGATAAGTAAAATTTTATCCTTATGATTTAAAATATTAAACAGAACATAACAAAATATATCGAGTGAAATACCTCCTCCCTAGTATGTTGAAGATGGTCATTTGCAATGTAGTCTTGCCTATAGTAGGGAGATGCTTCCAAGCATTCTTTTCTTTCACTTCCTTTCCTACTTACCCAAATTCAAACAACATAATTAACCACCCATCCAACTAGGATCCTATTTGGATTCCTAGCTCCAAGAACCCTTTCGAATTCTTGACCCTCCATGCCCGTGACTCCAAGAACAAAAAAGCACATGTGTTCTAAGAAGACTATCACAAGAATTATATCTTCCAAGAATTTCACAACCTCTCATCATGCTCAAACCACTCAATTCTCCATTCCTCACCCCTTCTCCTCCCTATTTATCAAGTTTCCATACACCCTTCCCCAAGTCTCCTCAACCACCATCATTATTATCCATCAACCTCCCTTATCTAGATTTTTGGGAAAAGATTAAAATAAAACTAAAATATAAATGACTTGCATTAAACAACAATAAATAAAATGCAAAGTCTTTCTTCTCATGATAGCTAATAAATGCAATTTGACAATTTTCCCCAAAATGTACATAACAACCCGCCATGCTCATTTAATTCATCATACCAACAATCAATCAAGGTCAAATAAGGTATTTAATGCTTATAGATATTTTGTATGAAATATGATTTATATATTCAATAAACATTCAATTAAATAGTTAATAATATACTTTAATAATTAATACATTATTTAAGTGTACTAGTGTACATGGGTAGGGTATGTGTGCGTAGCTAGCAGACACCTATCTCATGCATCTACTAACAATAAAAAACCATTTCCCCTAGAGCATAGTTCTTATATGATCACCAACACACGTAGGATAATAGATCAAGTAATGCATCATTTAATAATCTTAGCGAACAAAATTACACCAATTCATCAATAACTCATTATCACACTTAAAATATCAATAGGAAATCAAAGAGGGTTTTAAACATGGTAGGAACCAAGTGAGTAAACAATAGTGGCACCTCTAATCCTCAATCAATATTCTCAACTAACATTGAAACATCATTCCTTCCTAACCTACTTCCATATTCCATCATATCCTTTCCTCTGTTGGACTAAGTTAGAGCTTCAACTATATTGACCTAACTCTAGATAGAACCTGTAAGCGGAAGTGTCATACATCATGACCAAACTTCCCCAACACACAACTAACAGTCTCCATCAAACATCTAGTGGAGCATGACTTCACACAACCCTCCTACGACTCTAGGTTTTGGAGGATAAATGATGGGCCATACCTCCACCCCTCCTTATAGAATTAGGTTAAACACGCTACATCAAGCCATACTGTGCAACTACTATTCTTAGAGTCACGTCATCAAATAACCACTCTGGACAAGTTGTGCATCCTATCAAAACCACACTTACCACATATCATAGCAATATTTGAAACCATAAATTAAATCATAAGTACAACTTATATCATACACTATATTTTGGATGTCTATGACATCCAAATTACATTAACACTATAGTCATTTGGTTATTACACAACTTGTCAACCTGCAGCTTAGTTCACCAATACTCATATCCATGCAGACACATCACATATTTCATACGATCATCCATATTTGTATTGACATCCAGTTAAGAAATATATGCCTATTTACAGCATGTCTAATATATATTATACATCCACAACATAATGTTACACAAGTATCTATTGTATTAAAATTTCACATTCAAATTTGCATGTTGGAACAATTTTCATAACTATCATCCTTATGAACATATAACAATAAAATAACATTATGCAACACCCAAAATAGGTCCAGATACACACATATCAAATGTCTATATCAATGTATCTAAGTCCAAGCAATTACTAAACAATGAATTACTATGATGAGTACAATCAAAGTTCTAACCGTTGAAGATCAAAATATGGGACATTACATATACCCACACTTCAAGAAACTTCATCCCGAAGTTATGGTCATTCTCAATATAAGGAAAATTTCATGACACAATTTCTTTGTGTCTTCTATGACAACAAACCTTGTACTATATTGGTTCTCTTAAGCCTTGATTAAAACATGTTGAACCTATTAATATGTTGAATGTGACTAGCCATATTTAGCAGACACCTTACTATGTCCTGACTTTATTTTATACCACTGGTAATTAAATTAATTAAAATGCATGCTTCTCTTATATATTTATTCTTCCCAAGTTCTATATAGGACCTCCATAATTAATGTATAGTTTACTCATTTGACCGCTAGTTATAACCCCTTTCTCCTCATCGATTATAATTTCATTAACTCATACATACAATCCCAACTAGGATATCTTGATAATTATAAACAATCATTATTGACTTTGATTATCACTCTAGCTTGGCAATACATATTCCATTACTCATAAGATTGGCATTCTATAGTTTTCCATTCTTAGGAACATTGACTATTATATTGCTAATCGATTTTTCATTTGATGTCGTCACAGTCATCTAGGTTATTACTTGCTTATTTATTTATTTATTTATTTATAAAGTATTCTTCATAGGGGAAAACCCTTCTTAGTGATAAAGTAGTTTCTATACTTATTAATGCATTTCAAGGTGTGTGACCTCCAATTTAGACAACTCACCCCTATTACAAGGGACGTATGCATAATAATCCATGACACTCCATTGGAATTCCTACTACTAGTAAATTAATGGGAGAAAGTGCTTCCCTATTTCTAAGGGATACCCCTTTCATTCTTTTTTCTTATTGAGTCAAAATTAACAAAGGCACTCAACACTCATCTTACTAATGTTACCAACCCTTCAAAAGATATACATGAACTCCACTATTATTGTATGATCAAGTAATTCAACAATTAAGAAAGATTTTACTTAACATCACATTGGCGGATAGGATCTAGTCAATATAACTCATCTCACATTATGATATAAATAAACATATTATTATGATGTTCTACTTATCATTCTAAACTCAAGTTATAGGTTCACAACATAGGCCGACTTACAGTATACCATATCACCACACTAACATAGGTAATTGATTAAATACAATCCATAATTGTTATTGTGGTAGACTTCGCACTACAACCTCTCTAGGGTCAATACTTCCCCACTCACACTTAAGTATAGAAGCAACACAAAGTGCATAATCTATGCTTCTAAGCTAGCTAAACTTTCAATGACACACCACACCAAATTCTTCATTAATTGTGTAATCTTTTTTTAGCCAATGGTAAATCGCCACATGACCTTCCCTCTCAGGAGAGTAAGTATCACTAAAAAGGTCATAAATATTCTTATTTGAACATCATATAATACACAAGAATTAGGAGTAGGGCCGATCATTGGTTTCCACTCCTAACATAAACACTATGGAGAATTTAAATTTTCTTGACCTCCTCATGAATGCAACCTCTTGCTAACTTGCAAGTCGTCACTTTATTTCTTGTAATTACAATGTATCCTTCGTTTTTAGCATTGCTAGTGTTAGATTTTATCTAAACATTACCATACAAGCCATAGTTATGACTATGTTTTCACTTCAAATAAGTTTACTCATGCTAGCCTCCCACTTTCTTACTAAGTGGAGGATGACCACTAGACCATACATCATCCATGTTTCCCGTGTCAACAAATATTTTTATAGGCTACAAGATTGTTTCACTAGTCACCCCAAACCTTAAAGCATGTCAAATTGGACTAAAATGGATAAAACAAGTTTAATTCAAATGTGCACTTTGAATTCTATATTCTACATTCTAAGAACTCAATTTTACATTATAGCTTGTAGGAGTTAAAAAAACATGGTATGCAATCATTTTCTTGCTCACATGTTATGTACTTTTACAACACTTTGAATGCATTGAAACTCATTACAAGACCCATTCTCGTAGTGACTTGGATTTAATGCCATTTATTATTATTATTATTATTATTATTATTATATTGGTTCTCGGTTAAGGGAATTAATTAGGGCTTAGGGTGGCTTCTTTATGTGTTTCACTATGGTTCTAATCCCACTCATTGCTCTTGTTATGCTATGGAATTTATACTCGTGATGACACATTATTTCCATAACGAGGTAGCTAAACAAGCTATAGGCATAACTATGCAACGCCACATATCACAACTTAAACTATATATATATATATATATGGAAAACCTTCTTAATTACATTGAAACATTTAAATTGTCTCACTCTTTGATTAGGCAAAGGTTTCCTTAATGTACTTAGTGATTCTCTCAACTTGATGGACTTTATGAACAACATAACCACTTATTAATTTATTTAATTTATACAATATAAATTGTCCATATACCTGTTCATCCTTACTTCTTTTGTTTATTATACATAGGATATATTTATTTTATATATCTATATTTATAATTATAATTAATAATTAAAACGTTATAATGTTTACTTACGACTATCATAATATAAGGTAGTCCAAAGTCAACTTTTACTCTAGATATCCTTCAAATCCTTCTCTTCTCAAGTTCTTACTATCATATACCATTGAATATCATGTTCAAATGGGAAAACCCATGAACAAAGTTATTAAGACTTATTTTGGTAAAGAGTTCAAAGGATGCTAACAACAACCAACACATGGTTTTTAGTAAAAGGGTTCAAATTCAATAATATAAATCTTAAGATCTTTTCAATTCAGGAATGAGTAGGGTGGTCATGACACAATCATGCCACTTATAACAATAACTCATGAACATATGTCTTTAATGTTCAATTTATTATGCACCAACCTATCAAGATTTGTCATAAACCACACCGGAACAAGTCTCTAAACGCAAATACTTAATTCCCATTAATATTAATGTTCGATAGGGATATTAACGCATGTCTTCTAAACATTTCTTTAAGTGTATACAATCGATAATATTTGGTCGATGGAAATCCTCAATAACGAAGTGACAGGAGGAAATTGACAGGAACTTCATTCAAATTATGGTGTTAGTTTTTTTTTTGTCCATTTATTTAAAAACTATTTAATAATAAAAGAAAAGGATAATGAGTTCCGTTCAATATAAGTTTCTACTTCGTTCTTTCAACGAATAAAATGCTCAGAAATCAAGAAAGAGAAAACCCATTCTCACCTTGATGTTATCGCAAATTTTTAATCTCCATTAATATTATTGTTGTCGTCCTCCTTGAGTTTCAGCATGGTAAAGCTCAGAAGTTGGGATTATTCTTCCAAATGTTTCTTATGCTCATAATTTGACTTCTATTGATCATTCATTTTGCATTTAGCTTCTTTCCTGGAAGCTTCAAGCATCCATCCCTTCAAATTCGTCCTTTGTCTCTAAAGGACTTGGCGTATTATTTCTACCTCTTTCTTAGCTGCATCTTGTTCTCTCAAAGCCCTTTCTTAGATCTCATAGCTTTCAAAATCATGTTCATTTTTCAGAGGCTCTTTAGCCTTGGGAGCATCGACCAACTTTCCTTTGCTTATGTCATCATGTCTCTTCCTTCCTTTTTCCTTTAACTTCCTCCTCCTTCACATTTGGTTTTTCACTATTGCTTTGGCTGCATCTTGCAGATCGATGAAGATGATAGATCTACCAGGAACTAGTATGTTTATTTTAATTTTCTCCACAGTGTTTTCAAACTTTACTCTCTAGTAAGAAATTATAGATGGGAAGCATATTTATGTTTCATATTTTCTTCAGATCGTTCAGCAATGGTTGGGTTTGCTGGAAGATAAATATCAGTCATGTGGTCTATACCCCATTTCTTGTTGTAACCATTCTAGTATGGCCTCTAGTTGAGCAATAAAACTGCTTGAAGTCTTTATAGATTAAACACTACAATATTTGGATAAAACAGGTTGAAAGCGAGCTCAAATTACTCTAAATTCCCTCAAAAATTTGATCCTTCTTACTTCATAAGGAAATGAAGCTTAACCCTGGATACACAAGTATTGGTTATGCTTGGATTTGGTCTCAAAATTGTCCCAAATTAAAGACCTAGACAAAGCTTGAAACCCTAGACCAAGAGAATTACTCTATGTCCAATTGGAACTGCAATGGATGTCACAGTTAGATGATATAATTGAGAGTCCCATGGACTCAAACCTTCAATCAATAGGTCGGATCATATTTTTCTTTGTCATATATGAAACCTTGGCTTCGTTCTTTTCCTACTACTACTTTCATAAATCTCTATGCACGACAAGTGATGGAATCAGGCATTAGCTACATATTCACCACCATTTAGCCCCAACTGCAAATTCAATGCCATTATGCCTTGAAAAAGACTACAATATCATGTGTATCACATGAGTAAAAGTGATGGGTTCGATTCGATTGCTTCTCTTACAACTCACAAAGTTTTATTTCCTTTCTGTTTGGTTACTTCTTCAGAGCCCTCGCTGTTAGACTGCAGGGCATGGGGGTTCGAAAAGAAGACGTGGTGTTTTTCATATCTTCTAATTCCATCGCCCTCCCATGCATTTACCTCTCTATTCTCTCCATTGGACAAATCCTCACCACTGCCAATCCGATCAACACAGCGACTGAGATCGAAAGGCAGGTTGAGGATTCGAAACCGGTAATTATCTTCACCTCGTAAAATCTTATCAACAACGTTTGTGCAACTCAATTGCCGGTCATTCTCATTAAGGGAAACACAAAGGATAACTCGAGCTCAGGCTGTATTTCTACTTTAAACCTCCTTTTGCAGTCTGTCATTAGAGGCTTCCCTTCACTAGACATCAAGCAGGAGGACACTGCCATGCTTCTCTACTCGTAGGGGACAATGGGAGGAGAAAGGGAGTCATCTTGAAGCAAAGAAATTTATTGCAATGATAGTAGGATTTATGAGTAGAGATGATATAAAGTGAGGGGAGAAGATATATTTATGCATCGTCTCGTTGTTTCATATTTTTGGGTTTTTCAATACATTTTCTCACATTGCGGCTAGGAGCACCATGGTGGTTATGCCCAAATTTGACTTGGCTGAAATGATTTCGGCCATACAACTGTATAGAGTGAATACCTTCCCACTCCTTCTCCCATTCTCGTCACTTTAATTAAGTCTCCTATCGTTGTCGAGTATGATTTGAATTCTCTTCACACAATCGCTTGTGGTGGAGCACCACTTTCCAAAGATGTCATTGACAACTTCACTACTCGATTTACGACTACTTCATTACTCGATTTTCAACTGTTCAAGTTCAATAGGGTTATGGATTGACAGAGTATAGTAGGTCAATATCCTTTACTAACACAGATGAATAAAAAAAACATTATGGAACGACAGGCTTGCTTGTCGCTAATGTGGAAGCTAAAGTAGTGGATACAGCTAGTGGAAAATCTATTCCTCCCAACCATAAAAGCGAGCTCTAGTTGCGAGGACCTACAATCATGAAAGGTACTCCCATTTCATCATTTTTTTTTTCTTGGAGATTTTGAGAATTTTTAACAAATTTGTAGGCCTTGCTGACTTTATTCCTTTTTCAAAAAAAAAATTCAGAGAGTGATTTGGATAGCACCCATGATCACTTGAACCACTATGAACAAAATCTTAAATTCTAAATCATGCTCATAAAACTTCATAAGCAGTAGATGAATAATTCCATAGCCACAGTGAGAGAATGGGTGCCCAGTAAGAACTCCAAACTCAATATCACATTAAAAAGGAAATCTACAATAATTCCATTGAAGATCCTTAATTTTTCTACCCACAAGCACACACCTTGTGCTCTTGATAAATTTCAAGAGTGTATATTCTGTACCAAGAACCATCTTTCAAACAAAAATAATATTCCCCAGCAAATGAATCTAGATATATATTTAGAGTAGTCCATACAAAGATGATGGCCCTCTTAGCCCTAGGGTTGAGCCTATGCTCTGATACCAAATGTAAGGTCTCTCAATGGGTTGCTACAAAATAATATTTTCTAACTCAAACACATGCATCAAGTGTAAAAAAAAAAATCTGCTTTCATACATGAAATAACCTACTACATATTTACAACTCCTTTACAAAAAAAATATTAATGTTAAATATTCCAAATTTGTATCCAAATATGTGAATCTAATAAGAAGATGAGATAAGTAAGATTTATCTTTACGATTTAAAATATTAAACAAAACATAACAAAATATACCAAGTGAAATACCTCTTCCCTAGTATGTTGAAGATGACCATTTGCAATGTAGTCCTACCTGTAGTAGGGAGATTCTTCCAAGCAATATTTTCTTTCACTTCCTTTCCTACTTTCTTAAATTGAAACAATGGAATTGACCACCTAGCCAACTAGGAGCCTAGGCAGCTTCCTAACTCCAAGAAACCGAACTAGCTCCAAGAAACCTTTCGGTTTCTTGGCCCTCAATGCCCATGACTCCAAAAACAACAAAGCACATTGATGTTCTAAGAAGACTATCACAAGAATTATATCTCCCAAGAATTTCACAACCTCTCATCATGCTCAAACCACTCAATTCCCCTTTTCTCACCCCTTCTCCTCCCTATTTATCAAGTTTCCATACACCCTTCCCCAAGTCTCCTCAACCACCCTCATTATTATCCATCAACCTCCCTTATTTAGATTTTTGGGAAAAGATTAAAATAAAACTAAAATATAAATGACTTCCATTAAACAACAATAAATAAAATGCAAAGTCTTTCTTCTCATGCTAGCTAATAAATGCAATTTGACAATTTTCCCCAAAATGTACATAACAACCCACCATGCTCATTTAATTCATCATACCAACCATCAATCAAGGTCAAATAAGGTCTTTAATGCTTGTAGATATTTTTTATGCAATATAATTTACATATTCAATAAACATTCAATTAAATAGTTAATAATCTACTTTAATAATTAATACATTAGTTAACTGTACTAGTGTACATGGGTAGGGTATGTGTGCGTAGCTAGTGGACACATTTCTCATGCATGTACTAACGATAAACAACCATTTCCCCTAGAGCATAGTTCTTATATGATCACTAATACATGTAGAACAACAGATCAAACAATGCATCATTTAATAATCTTAACTGACAAAATTAAACCAATGCATCAATAACTCATTATCACACTTAAAATATCAATAGGAAATCAAAGAGGGTTTTAAACATGGTAGGAACCAAGTGAGTAAACAATAGTGGCACCTCTAATCCTCAATCAATATTCTCAACTAACATCGAAGCATCCTTCCTTCCTAACCTGCTTCCATCTTCCATCCTATACTTTCCTCTGTTGGAATAAGGTGGAGCATCAACCATATTGACCTAACTCCAGATAGAACCCATAAGCAAAAGTGTCATACATCATGACCAAACTTCCCCAACAGGAAACTAACAGTCTCCATGACACGTAAAGGGGAGCGTGGCTTCACACAACCCTCCCACTACTCTAGGTTTCAGAGGATAATTGATGGGCAGTGCCTCCACCCCTCCTTATAAGACTAGGGTCAACACCCTACATCAAGCCATACTGTGAAACTATTGTTCTTAGAGTCACGTCATCAAATAACTACTATGGACAAGTTGTGCTTCATGTCAAAACCACACTTACCACATATCATAAAAACATTTGAAACCATAAATTAAATCATAAGTACAACTTATCGCATACACTATATTTTGGATGTCTACGACATCCAAAGTATGTCAGCACTACAGTCATTTGGTTATTACATAACTTGTCAACCTGTAGCTTAGTTCACCAATACTCATATCCATGCAGACACATCACAGATTTCATATGATCATCCATATTTGTATTGACATCCAGTTAAGAAATATATTCTTATTTAGAACATGTCTCATATCTATTATACATCCACAACATAATGTTACACTAGTATCCATTGTATTAAAATTTCACATTCAAATTTGCATGTTTGAACAATTTTCATAACTATCATTCTTATGAACATATAATAATAAAATAACATTATGCAACACCCAGAATAGGTCCAGATACACACATATTAAAGTTCTATATCAATATATCTAAGTCAAAGTAGTTACTAAACAATGAATTACTATGATGAGTACAATCAAAGTTCTAATTATTGAAGGTCAAACTATGGGACGTTACACTTTGGAAGTGGAGGTGTATGGGTTGTACAATTTTAAATTATGGCAGTGATTGATTCATAAATGTAGGAGGGAAAAATCATAAGACTTAGCCATGGTATTCTAAGATCATCTTATAATGACTAATGTTTTTGTTCTTGAATTTTTTGTGTATTTTTTTGGGATTTTTCATTCGTTTTTCAAAATTATGTCACTAAAAGAGGAGGATAGTACTTATTGGCAAATTTTCTTTCATGTTTTCTTACAGTTTAGAATTGCCTAACTTAGGGTGCACACTCAATCCTAAATTTATTTTAGGTTTTTAATGCATCTTAGGATTTTTGTCTTTCTAAGATTTTTGGCATGGTTGTAAAATGTTGTTTTGGCCTCTTGTTATGGGACTTTAGTGAATGAGTATAAAAGACACATCTCTTTTCAAATATGGTTACCACCATTTTACCGATTACACTTGTATAGTGTTTTTCACCATTGTTTCATTAATACAAATGGACTTTCATCATAATGTTTATGTTTCGTTTTGGTTAATGATATATTTCATTTTGTTCTCAACATAATCAACATAATCTAGATAATTGGCATCAAAGCAATATGTTCTGTGTTGTTTTTTTGTTTATGTCCCACATGAGGTAAAGTTCTAGGGAGTTAAGCCTCGAGCTAACCAACCCTCCTAAAGATATTCCTTGTCATCCTAAGTGACATCAAATGGAAAATAAATATAAAGATGATGGAGCATGAGACCCCATCAAGTTGTTTATCTAAGAAACCATCTAGTCAGAAAGGAATAAGATGATGGATCATTTCAACCAGATCCTCTGGTGACTCCCAGCAATGACAAATGAACTTTCGTCTAGCAATAATTTCGAAGAGATGTCACCCTTCTAGGTATAAATTAACTTTTATATCCATCTATTTGAATGAAAAATATATGCAAAAGATTTTGAGAGATGGTTAGATTATCTAGCATAATATTTTTCTATTGATAAATTTTTCCAATAGTGAGAATATTGCCTTCACACTCATGAAGTTTTGTCCCCATTAATGTTGCTTATGATTTGACATCAGTCACTTCAAAGATGAGGTATTATGTGTTGGCCCTTGACCAATTTTTGAAGTTACTTGGTCATATTTGACCATTTTTGGGACTTCGACAGCCTGTCGAAGATGGAGCACCAAATGAAGCAGAAATCAAGGGATCTTGGCCCACTTTCGGGTCCCATTTTGGGTTTTGGGACAATGTAATGGGAAAGGGATGTCATCCCATGGGTTCACCCACATTTAAGCCCACTTTTGTAATGTATAAATAAACATCTAGGCATCTAGTAAACTATCTAAGGATTGTATATATGTGATATAGGCTATGTGTCAAGTGGGATTTGTGTGATCAAGGGGTTGTGCATCTTGTAATACTTGCAGAGTGTAGTGCAAGTCCCTACGTGGAGATATAGAAGGCTTTGTGCTGTAATGCAAGGAAGAAGGATCTAGCGAGATGCGTAGATCTTTTGTCCTATGCACAGTAGGGTTTTGGTAGCTCTATTCTTGTAACCGATTGGAGACGCTAATAAAGAAGAAGAGTTTGTGGACGTAGCCTCAGGGTGGGGGTGAACCACGTAAATCTATGTGTTATGCTTTGTGCTTTGACTTGATGTGTTTATCTCTGCTTTGGCTAAGTTCTTTGATATATTTGGATATATCTACTTATGCTTTGTGCTTCATTAGATGTGTATGAATAGTAGATCTGATATGTATGAAGATTCTTAGTGTTGATCTATTGTATCTGATCTGCTTTACTGTTGCTAAGTGCTAAATTACCTTAAATATAAATGAATACTGTGATGCTCTATGCTATCTGCGAAGTATAATAAGGGTCGAATATTGATGAATGATTGATGCTAAGTGCTCTGTAAGCGATATAATCACATATATGTGTCCCATCTAAGGTTGCAGACACCTGAGTCTTAAAACCACCCCTGCCTCTACCTTGGGCGAGACTTCATCTTCTTCGCAGGTGTTGTCAAAAGGGTCGGTAGTTAGGGTTTTGATGGTGCATTGTTGCAGCATTGAACCATGGGTCTGCCCCTGTGCCAACAAAGGAGGAGGATCCATACAAGAAAAGAAAGGTTACCCCACCAAAGAATTCATCCTGGAAGAAAGCTAAAGCCACCAGGACTATGTTTAAGACTACCCTCACCCTAAAAGACTTCGATTTTTTAGTCGCTGCATTGAATGATGCTTCATTGAAGATCGCAGAAAAGAAAGAAGTGAAGCAAGAGGAGTTATTCAGCCAAATCAAGGGTAAACTTCAAGAGGTACAAAAGGCACAACAATCCATCTGCACAGTTTCTATTGCACCCTCAACAAGTGGAACAGAAGAACCAGAAGATGAGCCAGTCCAATTGCACTAGATGTTATCCACAATTTTGGTCATCATGATGATGTTATGATGATGGAAAATCAAGCTCTTCACTAAGAACACTTTCCTGAGAAAAGTTACATTTGTCTGCTTCCAGAAATCATACTTTTAAGGGAGGTTCGCAGGCTACCAGTATATTTGCCTGCGAGAATGCCTGATTCTCACAGGCTACATTAAGCTGGACTGCGAGGGGTTCGCACTGTACCTAACTATCAGGGTGCAAACATTTTCTAAAGGAAGGAAAAAGATAAAATCTCGAACCTTCTAGAAGGGAATCTTCTAGAAGGGTGAGTTGGCATGCAAATGGTTATCTAAGTACTGGCTTTCCTGATATCTTGGGATCATTTCCTATCCAAGTAACTAATCTATCTTCTCTTATATATTGAGGGGATTGCTCATGGAAAGGGTTAGAAGAAAACTAGCAAGAGATTGATTGGAGAATTAGTGTAAGATTGTATGAAGGACTGATGTTACAGCAGCTAGAGACACCGGCAAGGTCATCAAAAGTGGTTGATTTTCTTCATGCATGAGCAAGTGTGTGTGTCAGAACTAGAAGCCATCGAAAGGAGATCTACAACATCAAGGATCAGGTTGTAAGTTTCACTTTTAATCAATATAATATAGTAATATGTCCCTTTTCCCATAAAGATGATGTCACTTTATTACATAACTCCTTGATCATATGTATAGATTAGCTATTGAATATATTGATTTTCCTTCACTTCGATTGGTTTGTACTATTGTGATCTGAATGATACGAGAGCATTGGAGCGAAGCTTGGAACAACAGAGACCCAAGGAAGCGTTAATAATGTATGTTCATGATCCTTGCCTCTTAGTTCATTCAATAGTCTAGATCTAGGGAAAGTGTATTATTCTGTCCTATTTTGTTCTAGATCCAGGTGGATCTAGGGAGATCGGTTTGTGTCTGCACTCACAGATTTATCCTGAAACAAAATTGGCGACTCCACTGGGGAACTATTCCCTTTTTCTTTATGGTTTTTTGAGTTTTTCTTGTGGCCACTTTCTCTAGTTTCACTATTCTCTTGTTTTGTCAGTGTCTGAGTCTTCAGGATATCCTGATAGACTTACTAGGTTCAAAAGCCTGTTTGAATTTTGCTTGCATTTTCAAAATTTTTATTATCTTCAGGAGTTCTCGCACTGCGTCTAACTGTAGCCTGCGAGAATCAGTCAATTTCGCACCCTGCATATAGGGTCCAGTGCGAACACCTCGCACCTTGCTATAAGGTTGCCTGCAAGAATCCTATCTTCTCGCACTGTGTTACACTGCTTGCCTGCAAGCAAGATTTTTTTAATTTTTGAAATTGAGTTTTGATTTTTTCAACTACTCAGATCTGTTGAATTACATCTTTTTGGCTTATTGGATCATTGATTTACACATATCTTGCTTTAGTTTGCTTGCTTGAACAAATTTAGGGTTTCAAGGTTTTTTCTTGCCCTTGGTAGCTTGACTTTTATTTCTTGGTTGTTATTGTCATTTTCATTCTCTCTGACTTCTGGAGTTGAGTGTGTTTGATTAGCTGAGAACCAGTGATTGGTTGAGAGTTAAGTTCTTGGTGTTTCTCATTTGCTTGTTGATTCGAAAGAACATTTTCATTTGCATTGAGAAGACTCATTGGTTTGCTTTTTGTTTTTACTTTCGTTGAAAGAATTGATTGGGTTGTTATTGATTGAGTCTTTTTGATTTGATTTTCTTTTCTCATTAATCAGAGTTCTTTTTGGAAAGTGAACAACAAGTTTTCTTTCAAAATATTGTTTTTTGTATTTCGGAAAACACTGAAAATCAAATTCTAGAGTTTATTGAAGTATTTTAAAAAGACATATAGAGATTGTTCATTGATAAACGATTGTTTGTATTCACGTTTGAAAGGAAATTGTGCATTACATTGTAGTATTGAGATTGATTTGGAAAATTGCCTCTCTCTCCCATAAATAGGATTCATGGAATGAAAAGTGTTATATTTCATCATTATCCTTGCATTATTTGGGTCAGAGTCATACAACATGAGTTTCACTTCCGTTACCTTTGAGTAAACAACAGCTCTTAAAAACATTGTGTAATCTTAAAATTTATCTAGTAACTCTTTTCTAGGGCTCTTTTACACCAACATTTAGCTAAGCTAGTGCTTTGGAGTAGGAAGAGAGAT